>OZ024747.1:93691712-93716712 GCA_964016885.1 Eledone cirrhosa
TTAATTTTAAGCTAATTAAATTAAAATTATAGGTTAACTAAATTAAAATTAATTTATAAATAAATTTCTAAATTGTACATTAATTAGGTTTATAATATTAAAAAATATCTCTGTTATTGATTACACGATATTTTGTTATATTTCATCTGTAAAGGAATTTTAATAAAAGGTTAAATAAACTAAAATTAATCTATAAATTAATTTACAAAGTATATATTAATTATGTTAATAATATTTAAAAGTTTTTCACAATTTATGATTACATAATATTTTTTAATCTCATCTGTAGTAGAATTTTAATTAAATTAAATTTATAGGTTAACTACATTTAAATTAAATTATATATTAATTTCTAAAATATATATTATTAATTAGGTTTATAATATTTAAATGTTTTTCTCAGTTTATGATTACACGATATAATTAATTCCTGTCGCTTATTTAATAGGATATCCTTAGATTTCATTATTTCAAATAGTTCTTGGGAACATAATCTACATTCATTTCTATTATTTTGATAAGGGGTGGCTCTTTTGAGCACACTCCAGGTCATATCATATTCTATATTCTTATTTCTATAACTATTAATTTTTTCTGCTAGAGATGTTGTATTAGCCAGTGCGGCATTTTTAAAACTATGTTTGTGGGTATTAAACCTTACCTTAAAATTGTTAGAAGTAGCTCCTATATATGAGCAAATAGAATCTTTAGTTTTAACTTTACATTTATAAACTATGTTGTTAACAAGACAATTTCCTTTTAATGGGCAGTTTGCTTTGTTTCTACAGTTACAACCTTTCGTTAATTCTGTATTTGAGGAGATATTATGGTTAGTTTGATGTATTGGTGGTATACTTATGGTATTTTTACATTTATATGCATTATAGGCACTTATATTTTGTTTTATGTTTTTGGTTGTTGAGTATGAGAATTTAACTGTTGACCTATTTAAGATTTGATGGTATTTGTGGTTTGGCTGGAAGTTTTTCTCTAGGATATAAAAAAATTTTTTAGCAATATTATCCTTAATTTGTAAATTAAATGGAGCATTATACCAAGTAGCTCGTCTATTACGGTTTCTATGTTGTTTATTATTTTTATAGGTTGTATCGTGATGTTTACTAGGAGGATTAATGTTAATGACCTCACCACGCACATTTTTAGTTAGATTTATTGATTTAGGTGTTTTATTTTGTTTATTAGGAGTTTTATTATTAACATTTATTAGAGTTGTGTGTGTGTGTGTGTGTGTGTGTGTGTGTGTGTGTGTGTGTGTGTGTGTGTGTGTGTGTGTGTGTGTTCGTGGGTATGTGTATGTTTGTGTATATGCGCGTGTGTGTGTGAATGTATGTATGTATATGTGTGTATATATGAATGTATATATACGTATATGTATTTTATCTGTAGATTATAAACATAGAGACATTAGCCCTGAATTTTTGTATTTACATACATTTTTTCGACATGCGTATGCATGTGAACATATATTTTTATGCATATCTGTGAACGAAGTTACTTACATATATACACACACCTAACTGTATTTTCTTGATATATTTTTGTGTATTTCATTGGTCAATTTGAACTCTGTTCCCAAACAGACCTGTAATTTTGAATTGTTGTTATTATCAATAAATATATTTCATTATTTCTGAAGACGGCATATGTATGTGTTTGGTATGTATATTATATTTGATAGTTTGTATAATTTTGTATAATTTTGTACATAGATCTGTTGAATATGCATGCCAATTCTAACACATATATGTCCTAGAAACGATCGTTAAATAATTGTTTCTACTTTTGGCACAAGGCCATCAATTACCCAGTGTATTACTGGTACTTTATTTTATCGACCCCGTAAGGATGAAAGGCAAAGTGAACCTCGGCGGGATATAATGAACTTTTTTTGTTTAATATAAGGAACTGTTTCATTGTTTTATTCATTATTTTTTTAATACTTTATATATATATATATATATATATACACATACATATATATATATACACATACATATATATATAAACATACATATATATAAACATACATATATATATAAACATAAACATACATAGATAAACATACATATATATAAACATACATATATACATCCATATGTAAGCAGATAAATACAAGCAAAGAAAATATGTAAGACCTTTCTAAAAGCTAGCCTGTAATTATATACTGTTGCTACATAAATTCCAGTGGTGGAGATTTGATTGAGCGAACTTATGATCAATGGTATTTCAGTCATGACCATCTTATATTTACTTGTACTGCTTTGAGTTACTTTATTCTGTAGTAAAATATATAATATAGACACAAGGAGTTAGTCTACTAAATTCACTTTAGTACTTGATTGGTGCTTTATTTGGAGTAACTATAGTTTAATACACAAAACCTGACTGTTTTCCCATACCTATATTTTTAATAAGATTTCCTAGAGATATTTTTTTGAAGGTGTAAATTACGAAAATTACTATTAAAAATCAAACTATGATATACAAAATAGTATAAATAGAGCTACCAATTTGATAGGTTATTTTCAACACAAATGAAGATGACAGACATTAAGAAATGATTGAGATATTTAAAAATTCCTTGTCACAACAACCTCCAAACACTTCCTTTTAGATAACTTTTTATAATGTGATGTTACACATTGTGATCTACAGTTATGATAAAATTAGGAAACAAATTTAATTAAGATCATTTTATCATAACATTATGAACCAGATTTTATTAATCAACTTTAATCAAGTATTTGGGCAGACTTTCCGATAATTTGAAAAACAGCAGTGATAAATAGGACATATTAGAAAGGATAGAGGCTGTGTTTCTTCCTTGCACATTGGTTGGTTTTCAAAGAATGCTATGTGTATATTCTTCAGTCTTCTCTTATGAAAAAATTCATGTTAGTTGCTTCTCTCCCAGTCTGGGTAGTTCTCAGTAAATAGATTTATGATTTCCTTAAATTTGGTAATGAAGTTACTGAGAAATTCAGTAGTAAGAATACTTTTTGGTATTACTGGTTCTATAATAAGGTCTTCTGGCTCATTTTGGATGCATTGCTGAGCCAACTCCTGCAGCTCTTCAACAGATAACATTTTACTATGAGATTTTCAACGATATAGACTACAAAGACAAATAGAAAGTATTAATTAATTTTTTTTATTTTTTAAAGTTGACAAAGATTTATTGGAAGTCTATAATAAATGTTTCTACTTTTGGCACAAGGCCAGCAATTATCCCAGTGCATTACTGGTGCTGTATTTTATAGATCTCGTAGGGATGAAAGTCAAAACTAACCTCAGCAGGATTTGAACTGAGAATGTAAAGGGCCATAATTCTTTGTTGCAAAGTATGGTGTCTGATGCTCTACCAGTACTGCTAATAATTGTTTCTACGTTAGGCACAAGGCCAGCAATTACCCAGTGTATTACTGGTACTTTATTTTATCGACCCCCGTAAGGATGAAAGGCAAAGTTAACCTCGGTGGGATTTGAACTCAGAATAGCAAGGGCCGTAACTCTATGCTTCAAAGCATGGCGTCCGACCTACCAATACTGCCAATCCACCGTAATGTGTGTAAATAGAATTATGTGAACCTATCAACGATACAGTAATGGAAAATCTTTTATTCACAGTTGTTTAAAAAATATAATATAATGATTCCAGAATGAAAATACAAGCACAATAACATATACAAAGCAGGTAATACATACATCTAGGACCGCATACAACAAAAGGGATGTGAAAGGGGTGGACAAACGAACCGCTATCAGAGCAAAAGATAACAGTATCGCGAGGAGCACTAGGAAACTTCTCTAAAATCTTCCATCTTGACATTTTGAATACTCCCTTCCTTGGCTATCTCAACAATTGTTGAGATTAATTCTTAATAAAATTTCAAGTCATAACTTCTCTCAAATTTTTCTCATGCAGTTCTCAGTTGCTTTATTTCCAGTTCCTTTGCTATTATCTATAGGATTGGCAATATCAGTAGAGCGTCGTACAACATGCTTTGCAGCATATAGTTAGGATTCTTTACGTTCTCAGTTCAAATCCCACCGAGGTTAGCTTTATCTTTCATCCTTACGGGGTCAATAAAATAATTTACCAGTAACGAACTGGGATCAATTTAATTGACTTCCCCTTTCTCCAAAACTTGTTGGCCTTGTGCCTAAATCAGAAATCATTATCTATAAAATTCATGATGTGATATTTTTAACATTTAACAAAAGGTCCCTGATTGATTTGTTTCTTTAATAAGTTGTCTAAAAGAGCAACGAAAGTAGAAGACCATGACATTAGAAATTACACACACATCCATGGTTGGAAATGGTATTTGGTAGTAGGTAAATAACTTCTACAGAAATACGTAGTTAAGTGTCAATATTCTAAATGTGGTCCGGAGTATTATCAATTACTAACAACACCTTAGGTTAGGCTCTTCACAATATTTTACCACTGCAGTAATTTCCATTGTTACTCGTGCCTTCTTGTTTAATTCCTAAATCACAATAATAAACCTACTTTTATAAGCCTCTCTTGTCTCAAAGGACTCATATCTGTAACACAACCTTCACTAACGTTATAGCTGAATAGCCCCAATTCAGGTCTCAGCAAAGGCATTGCAGTCACGACCGTCCTATCTTAATTTGGGAAATTTATAGAAAAGCACACACTGGGGTTCTGTGAGAATTTTTTTCTTTCTCTGGGTTTTCACGTGTTTTTTTCCTCACGAAAACTGAAGAGGGCTCCTCAGTTTTCTTTGGTGGGATTTTGTTTGTTTGTTTCAATGAATCTGACACCCAACTCACTCACAAACGACTTTTTTCCCGAAAATGAGGGAATCCTCAAAGTTACAGATAAACACCCCTCTGCCGTTTAAATTTATAGAAAAGCACTTGATGGGATTGGGTGAGATTTTTTTTGGGGGGGGGGGTTAAATAACGATAAAATAGGTGTAGGATATAGATGTATATGTTCGGCTATCTCCCTACATCAGTTTGTCATATACACACGCCTTAATCCAAACCCAAGCTCTTGTTCGGGGTCTACCCCTGGGTCTCCTACCGGTTGGTTTCGCCCATAAAATCTGTCCGATTCTTTCCTGAAGCATTTTAACCACATGACCATAGTATCGGAGCTGTGATCTCTCAATTCGGAGAAATAGCGGCTGTACCTGGAGTGACTCTCTGATTTCCGTGTCACGCATTTTATCGAGTAACGTTACTCCAAAGAACCCTTCTGAAGAACCATTTCGGCTGCTTGTATTCGTGATCGTATTCTTTCGGTCATTACCAAAAATTCATGACCGGTCAGATTTGGCATGAAAACCGAATTGAAGATCGCGAGTTTCGCTTTTACGCCTGCCTCCATTCTTCTGATTACTGAAGCTGGCGCATTACTGCACCAGCTTTTGCAATTCTGGCACTTAATTTAGTCTCCTGTCTTCCATCACTCGTGAATGCGGCCCTGAGGTACTTGAACTTCTCTACCTGCTTCAGATAAAACAAACTAGACACAGATAAAACAAGCAACCAACTAGTAACAAATGAATAAATAAATAAACACACACACACAGATATAATGCATGTGCAACCTAAATACAGCACACAACACACAAACACAAGATGGTGTAAGACAGAACAAAGGAGAAACAAAATAACAGGTCACAAAATGTGTGACGAAAGAGCTTCGACAATAAATAAACAACCAACCTGAAATTTGTAATAAATTGAAGTGAAAACTAACAGGTGCGTGTGTTTTATTGGCTACATGACCCGCCCAAAGTATAACAATGTTTAAACACGTTTTCAGATAAGAAATTTTGCAAAACAAATACAAAAACGGTGTATATATATATATGTCAGGTCACCAGTCGGTGCTACTGGTAACATGTATCCCAGTACAACCTGTCTCATGGTCGGGTCGTTGGCGACCCCACCAAGGTTTCTTGGTGAGGAGGGTGACTTTGGACATCCTGCAGGACTAAAAACAAAACCGGTCAAAGGAGCTCTGAAGAGTCAATGGCCATCCAAAATCACCGGGAGAGATGAACCCTTAGCCTTTGTCAAGGCAGAATTCTAGAAGGAAAACTCTGATAACACCTGCAACCCTGATGGTATCCAATGATGTTGACTTGTTCTTTTTGGTAAATATCATCTTGGTTAAGAGAGTGGGACTGGCTTTGTGCAGTGCCTTTGTTCACTATAAAAGCTTCACGGCATAGGCATTGCTTTATATCTGGAGATCTCTCTGCACTTGTCACATGGTACCATGAGCCCAGCACTATCTGTCAATAATTGTCACAAGTGTAGTGTTTGTACCAGAGTTTTCATGTCGCAGGCTGGACTAAAAAGTCACACTCGTTCAGCGCATCGGTAGGGTTTCTCCTACATGGATATAAAGTAGTGGCCGTACTCGAAAACGAGTTGGCAGCCACCATATATATATATTTGCGCGAGTGTTCGGCAAACTGGTGTAGAGATACCCGAACATATATTGTACAGATGTACAGACTATAAAAACAAAACTAAACACATTCACACAAATATATGTGCTAGTGTTCGGCACTCCTACAGGGAGATAGCTGAATATACATATATCCATTGTACAGAATCTTACACTTATTTTATCATTACCTTTCAACGGATTTAAAGGTGAAATTCATTGAAAACTCACCCCAAAAAATGTGGGAAATATTCCCACCAAAGAAACATCCGAGGGTACCCCGCTTCCATTTGCGAGTGAGTTGGATGTAGGATTCGTTAAAAGAATTCCCCAAAGAAAACTCAGATGGCGCGAAAATCGTAAGGTACCCCCTTTCGTTTTTGGGGGTTAAAAAAAAAAAAAAAAAAAAGTCGATTGCAAATTAGTTGAAAACAAGAAAAAAAAAAAAAAATAGGGAAAAAAATTCTCATCGAACCGCAGCGACAGCTTTTCTATAAATTTACCCCACTTTTTTGAAGATGGAATATACAGGGAATTTGACTGATATTTCTACCAGATCAAGCTACCGTTTAAAGGAGAGACTCTTCCTGGTTGGCTCGACTCCCATCTATAGTTATCATTAGGCGCAGATAGACGAGTTTATCTTCAGCCAATTTCATTCTGAGTAATAGCAGCAGCAACCTATATACTGTAGTTAATAATCCGGAATATTATCAGCTCTATTTTAATCTATAACTTTACTCCAATTCTATCATTGACAAACTGTTGATTTTTTTATTTATTTTTGTTCAGTCTAGAGGAAGAAATGGGCTTCCCCGGTTCTCCATAGCCAGTGTTACGGTTTAATGTTTTGAAATAGTTGCTGCAAATCTATGTGCAGTAAGAGGGCTGCCGACATTTTATATTTGATTGTGTGGAGGTAAAAAAATATTTAAGTCGTACATTTGGAAATAACTAACCATCGCAAGGGCCCCCATTTGTTTATAATAGTGAGAGCGGCAGTGATAATGGAAATTTGATTCCATTATGTTCAGACCTAATACATATATATTCACGGCAAAAGCTATTTCTAATTTCAAACTCGCTCGCCGTTTCAAAACATACAATCAAACCACGGACAGTAATGAGTTTGCTACAATCTACTGGATTAAGTTACGAAATGCATAAAGATATTTTCTCAAAAGAAAAATGTTTATATATCTGAACGAACATTTATTTTACGCACGCAAATAATAAATATTTAAACGCACAATATAATTATTAATGGTCGCCTTACAACTACTAGTAACTAAACTAATGTTTTGTCAAGTGTTCAATATATTTACAGTTGTAGCGTCAGCCACATCAATGTGCATATTTGTTGTCAGTCATTCATAATTTACATATTTCAGCGCTAGTCCCGCTCTTTCACCAAAACAATTCCATTTTTTACATTTTCAAGGAAGATTTGGCTGCGATTTCTAGTGGAGCGAGTGACCAAATATACTAGAGGTTCTCTTTTACTCTTAGCTTACAGAAGAACTTCTGTAAGCTAAGAGTAAACAAAAACAATCTAAAAAAAAAGAAACCGAAATTATTTGTCCGACGATAAATGAATCGGTTCAGCGTGGTGCTAAACTGGATGAAAGCCAACATTTCTTGAAGGTTGGAAATGTATTCGCAGGTGTTTGAGCTGATAAACAAGTTACTTGGGATAATTAGTTTAAAAGAACAAAAAAATTCGACTGTTAATCCACCTACTTCGTAGTCTTTTATAACAAGATGGAGTAAACGGATTAAAGACCAAAAAGATGAAACAGAAATAGTCATTGAGGTCACAGAATGTGTGACGAAAGAGCGACTAACTTAAAAATTATTTAATGGAAGGCATAACAGAGTTTAACATATAGCCTTCGAACACAAATCGAAACTATTCAGTAAATAAGTGTCACCAACGTATTCGTAACCTACATTACGGAAAACAGCTCTCCACAATTTCATTTAACAAAATTTGGATTAAGTTATGAGGAAACAAAATCAGAGATATATTAAACTCTAGTTTATGCTTAGTTACTTTTGGAATTCGATAAACTGGGAGTAAAGTATAGTAAAGAAATAAAGGGGCTTACAGAGTAACACGAAAATTTGCTTTAAATAAATACAATAAATAAAACTAGTTTGATTAGCATGTACATATACACAGCGAAGAGCCGACTTTGAAGATAAACTGGGTGGCCCTGATAAGGGCCGGTGAAGTGAGTGTAAAATGAGGCTGCACTTTCAACCTCCGAATCCGTACAGAGTTCTACCTTGTCTCTTCAGAGCATAGACGACATCCATAGCGGTGACTGTCTTCCTCTTGGCATGCTCGGTGTAGGTGACGGCATCACGGATGACGTTCTCAAGGAATACCTTCAATACACCACGGGTCTCTTCATAGATCAAACCAGAGATACGTTTGACACCACCTCGACGAGCAAGACGACGGATAGCGGGCTTGGTGATACCCTGGATGTTATCTCTCAACACCTTCCTGTGACGCTTGGCGCCTCCTTTTCCCAATCCTTTTCCTCCTTTACCACGTCCAGTCATTGCTTTGGATTCAGATTAACAATAAAATGTATTAAAAAATTTGTTATTTTAGATGTATAAATAAACGTTAGGCGAACGTAGCAGAGAACATAATATATAGATCACGTGATTTAAAGAACCAATCAGAATGTATAGCACTTTACATTATAATCAAATCTTAAGAGGATGCTTTTTTTTTTTTTAAACTGTGAATCAATTTTTTTATTTTTTTATTTAGCATATATAGTTAAATTAGTGGTAACATATTTGTCAATTTTTAATCTTATACCAGTAAATTATTTCATGATTATTTTTCACTTAGTATGCATATAACATTTATGTTCATACACAGAATATCTAGCACGCTAACTTAGGTTCCAAGGTCCAGTTATGGCCACCCATGCAAACTGTACGTGTAGTAGTTATCGGTAAATTAACTTTTCATCAGAGGATAGGACATATATATGAGTGTGTATAATTGATATATATAAATGATTATATTTTTCGGCAAGGCTGTTCTGCGAGAGAACGGGTCGCAGGTAGCGGATAGCGATACGGCCACCAGATACGATAGTTGCGATATAAGAGGGCAGGATTGGGGATTACATTTAGACCGGGGGGGGGGGGGGGGGCTCATACACAAAAAATTATAATACACAGTAAACCCGCTCCCCTAATTTTACATGTCAAAGTTAGCTTTGCGCAAGTAATTGGAATTGAAAAGTTATACATACAGGTATTAAATTAAAAAATTCTAACCATCCTAAATTACTACGGCCTTTCAACCAGTCCAGTACTGGGGTCGATTCTTCCTTTATAGAAAAAATTGGCTGTGTTCAGACCCGGAGGGTGTTGAGCTCCGCCAGGTTTAAAAGTGCCCTAGACGCGCCGTGTGATGGTGCCTCTACGACTCCACAAGGAGTTTTGGGATGTTTATCCTTTTTTATATATATGTTAAGTCCAAATGGTAGATTTGTTAATGTTTAAAATGTGAAAGAATCATTATATTCGTTAATTAGGCAATTGTTAAGTTCGCCTGGCAACACGTGCTGAATTATGAGCAATGAAGTAAAAGCACTTCAATCTGAGACAGGTTCGAGAACATATCTAAGGCTGTGTCGTCCCCTTTGTCTGTTCCAATGCGAGTTTATCCCCGGTTTCCTTGCCATTAAGCGATTGAGAGTGAAAGGACCCTGCTCTATCGCAGGATTAACTCCCCAGATACTGCTGGCACTTACTCTCAGCTAAGTGTACTGGAGCAACGTGAAACAGAATTTCGTTCAATAACACAATGCAGCACCCTGTCCAGGAATCGAAATGACGGCATTATGATCGTGTGTCCAACATCTTAATCATTAGGTTATGCCGTTCCACCATCCCTAAAATCCAGTGACCCTCTCGATAGGGACCACGGTGGTATTTTTGGAGCATTAATTTGGATTCGTCAATTTCCACTACTCTATTTTCTCCAATCTGCATAGGATGGTCGATACGCCACATAGCGCAAATAGAGAGCTGGACAGCTGAAGGTCTTCAGAGAAGAAACTCCTCAAGGGAATGTATCGGCCCGAAACTCAGCATTTCGTATGGGGAAATAGTTTCGGTTTACGAACCACCATCAGGAACGAATTAATTTCGTGAGCCGAGGTTCCACTGTATATACTATCTCTACTAGTTTTCTTTTAACCAATCTTCTGTACATGGTCAAACAGTCACATGAGAAGTTACATATTCGGAGCCCTGTTTAGACCGAGTCTACCGGCAGGTGGCTACTCTGTTTTCTGTGTATGCCAAAAACCCAACAGAAAAAAATACAAATTTTAGAGTATGTAGTTTTTGTTTATTCTTTATGAGGAAAATTACATATATGTTTTATATATCTTTTACAGTTTTACTATAGTATGTGGTGCTTTTACTGTATTCCAAGTTGAGGGTTCCATTGAGAACGTTTGTTCTGCGCTCACTTTTATTTCATGGAATAAAGGTATGAGCACTCAACTTTAATCGAGTTTCAAAAAGACGATTATGGTGTGGTATTTCATAGTTATTTGAAAGAATTTTGAGTGGAACATTTGCTGTAATATTTTATCGACCCCACAACACAGAAATGAGAATTTTTTCGAATGCTCAACTCATTACTTTCGTGCATCGTTCCGATTTTCCCATCCATTGAGTGAACTGTTGGATGCTTTGAGCAAAAATATTCAAAATCAAACGCGACAATTTGATATGCGCGACACCAATACAGAAACTATGGGTTTAACGCAGGAAACTTACTAAACTATGTACATACAAATACAAAAAAGAATCTTGGTTGACATTCAAAATACCTTAATTTTTAACCGCATTTCTAATGAAATACAATGCTCTGTGGCTATCAATTTAGCACGGTTTTAATATGTATGAACATCATAAAACTAGAGCAATTTCAAATGGGTTGTCAGAGTTTAATGAAAATTTTAAAATTTCCAAGTGAACTAATCAGCATTGAAATTTTTTTTTACGCCGTTAAAATAGAAACCAAAACACATTGAATTTTATCTACCATTGCTTTGAACGATTCTTCGTTTGAACAGAGTCGCTTTAGTAACATCGATCAGATTTATTTAGAGGGGTAGGCTTGTTATTTATTTAGGGACTTTAAGAGGATGAATGGCGAAGTCGATATCGGCACAAGCTCAACTCCAAGCCAAAACCTAAATTCTGCAAAGTAGCGTGCGCGTAAAAGCTTAATGAATGAGTTGTGTACGTTTCAAAAATGCATCGACTATAGTTTAAATGACATTTTGGTAATATGTGCAATTTTCTACAGAAACACAATATCATTTCTGCAGCTATGTATTACGAAAGAAATAACTTGATAGACTTCAACATCGTAATGTATACATGCAAAATTTTACTTAAAAACAAGCATTAAATTAATTAAGTTAACATGCGAAGAAGACAAACTAGATTAATTATGCCAGTTAAATTCCAGAATCGAACGGAACCAAGAAAAATACAATAAAAACACGCAAGATTTATTTACAACCCATTATACCTAAAGTAAAACTAACTCCACCCGCCAAGAATGAATATAAGACTATACAATATTTATTTATACCAATTAGGATTAGGCTAAACTAGAGAAATACCGAGTTAATCTGAATCCAAATTTTTGAAATTTGTACAGTTTATATTATCATTAATTTATCTTGGGAACTTATTCTTTAGAAGCACCGTAATCGTGTTCAAAACATCGAACAATTCAGTTGAAGATAAAAAAAAATGTACACATCAGAACAGAAATAGATGAAAAAGCATTATTTTGTAAAAAAAAAAAAAAAAAAATCACTCGGACATCGCTTTTGCTCACATACTAACAATAGACCAAGTCGACTATATTTGAAATGTTAATGGCCGTTGTTGTCTAATTTTTTTTAAGCAGTAGTAATTGATTTACTTGCTGCTGGTGTACTTGGTGACAGCCTTGGTACCCTCAGAGACGGCGTGCTTAGCTAACTCACCAGGGAGGAGAAGACAGACAGTAGTCTGTACTTCACGGCTACTGATGGTAGATCGTTTGTTGTAGTGAGCCAAACGGCTAGATTCAGAAGCAATGCTACTTGGCCGCTGTAATGGAATATTTGGCTGCTGAAGTGTTGTATTTGGCAGGATTTGCTGCTAGATGCAACAAGAAGGCCAGAATTATTCCCCGTCATTTACAATTGGCCATCCGTTACGACGAAGAGTTGAACAAACTTTTGTCCGGAGTGACCGTCGCCCAGGGTGGTGTTCTTCCCAACATCCATGCTGTACTTCTCCCCAAGAAGGCTTCTAGTTGAGCCCTCCATTGGAACACCAGTAAATGGTTTTTTGCTGAATCAGTTTATGGACGTTTTTCAGTCAATGATAAATCCGGTTTTAGTTTAGAAAATGACGCTTGTCCTATTTTATATATGAAATTGTTTAATCAAATTACGGAAAATACTCCATCTGTTGGAGGTAAGCGAGACGTTCATGTCTAAATTTAATGAACAGGACCTCGGTTCTAAATAACATTTAATACTCTACTAAACGATTTGGTGTTTTTTATATTGAGTTGATCGACTTCATTTTGGAATAAATTAATTTTGCATTATTTTTCTATTCACTTTCACTTAATCGTTTATTTTATTTCATTTGTTTAGTAGCACCACATTTATGGGTGTATGAGGACTGTGAGTTACGTTTTCTATTCTAAGCCAGAACTAGCCGCTTCATTCTATATTTCTCAATGACCAAATTAATATTGTAGGTTTTATTCGGTTGCCGGTCATTAATATTTACTTACGATTCCATTATTGATAGCAGTTGACACTATATCGAAACTAAAGATTTAATGAGTGAAATTTCAACTGTAAACTTCAAGTTTGTCTTGCTAAATGTTCTCGTGTCTCGTTTAGTAAAAATAATTTAGGTTAAAACTTAGCTGTTGCCTTGAAATCTCGGTGAAACTACTATCATTTACTAAGATGTTGCTTGAACTCAAGTGACATTGGGAAAGTTGTATCTTAATACAAAGTAACCTCAATGTTGGGCTCTATTTTAGTTAAGTTGAAACAATTTTACTTTCAGTCTATAATAGTCCTTCTGTGAACTAATGTTCGTATAAAATAATGTACTGTTGAAATTAATACACTGGGGGGAATAAGTTGATTACATCGACTCCAGTACTTTACGGATTCTGCATTTTGTTGACTAGGGCGGAATCGAACTTGGGTCAATAAGAATAAACTTCAAATTATTTTGTCCGATATTTTCCAAAGGTACTGAGTGATTATAGTTACTTCAGATATCCAGTCAAATTAGCCCGCTTTGCTAGTAATAACTGCCAAATATATATATAATAAATGTAATCTGAGTTTTTCGAATATTAACACTCGATTCGTTTGCAATTATGCAAACAAGCTTCAATTTTATAGCCATGTCAGTAGAATGAACACTTCATTCTTGCTCTTGTGTTGGCATGCGAACAGAACTGCAGACACTGTTTCTGGGTATCACCCTTCATCAATACTGTTCACCTGCCAAACTGTCAGAGTTAGTGAAAATATATGCTATTTTCAAAAATACAGTGACTGATCGGCCTGATTTGTTTATTAGCAGACATGGCTATAACATTGAGGCTTGTTTGCATAATTGCAAACGAATCGACGAGTTTAACTTTGCCTTTCATCCTTACGGGGTCGATAAAATAAAGTACCAGTAATGTACTTGTGGTAAAATGATGTTATCCTAGTTGGATTGTTTATCGACATAGACGTGAGGGAAGGTCCCTCGCCTATTTACCATTTTTGTATTTACAATATTCCTCACGTCAGGTCACCAATTTTGGCAGCATGGATTATAAATGTTATTAAGACACGAGTAACATAATAATGATATCAACAGCAGAAATTAAAGATGAAATGTATGTTTATTTTTGTTGTAGCACAAATAATGTTGGTTAACTTGTATGGTTGAAGTTACACATAAAAATGAGGTTACAAAAGGGAATGTGCCATTGCGCAGACAGGCCAAGGTGCAAAATCTCACCGTCACATGTACGTGTTGCTGGTTCGAAGTTCCTGGTGCGAGAGGGAGATTCTTCAAATCTTCGCGGGTAATTTCTCCCTCAGGATGCGTAGGGATACATCCTCTTCTACTGGCGCTGATTGGCTGAGCTGAGCCAAATCACGCACAGAGAATGTATGTGAGCCCGCGGAATGTAGGTCACTACATACTGGTTAATTTCTGGCCTTGTGCCAATAGTAGAAACAATTATTAATATTCGAAAAACTCGGATTACATTTATTGTATTCAGCCATGTAAAGCGAAATTTTCCTTTTATTTATATATATATATATATATATATATCCCCAAGAAAATGTATACACACTTTGATTAGAATGTTGTTGAAATGTGTATACATTTTTGGGACACCCTGTATGTGTTTATATATATATACACACATACTTCCAAGAAATATATACACTTTTATTAGAATGTTGTTGAAATGTGTATATATTTTTGGGACACCCTGTATGTATGCATATATATAAAAAATGCAAAGGTATTGTCTAGACGCATGTATCGTCACTATGCGTGTTTGTAAGAATTTTACAGGTGCAATGGCATAAGATCTGAGAGAGATGTTATAAAATCGATTCTTACCATCCATATATACACACATTCATGTATAGATGCATTGCCAAAGAAAAATCGGATAGCAAGTCAGATTTTACGTAGATGGTAAAATTTCAATTATTTTCAAATCGGATAGCTAGTATAAAAACAAAATTTGTTAAAATTCCGCTATGTTACTGCTCCTAATGAAATAATTTTTTTAAATGTTTAGTTTATATTGGTGAGCTGAATTTAAGTTTCTAATAGTCACTATCTGAAGCATTTTGATCAAAATATACTTTTGTCAGACAACTTCATTAGTTACTTCACGTATTAATCTCTCTCTCTCTCTCTCTATATATATATTTGAATACTTCTTCGGATTCGGGCGTGGAGTCTAAACAATCCAGTTTGCATTTGTAACAAAATGTTACAAATATTAAGTATATTTTGCAAACAAAATATACTTAACGCTTCATTTATATATAATTGTTTCTACTTTTGGCACAAGGCCAGCAATTATCCCAGTGTATTACTGGTACTTTATTTTATCGACCCTGTAAAGATGAAAGGCAAAGTAAACCTCGTGGCACCAAAAATACTTTGAGTTAATCTAGAAGTATACTATGGACCCGTAACTCTCGAGGGAGTCGTAGGGGCGCCATATTAACATACTCGTCTTGCTCTGATAACAGCAAGGAAACTATAAGGCCTGCATTTTCTACTACACCATGCACACTCACCCACGCCAAATCGTGTTACAGGACATAACACAAATACGATCCTCTCCATTGCTTTTGGTCATTTCCACAATGCTGTTACGCGGCAAAGATGTTTAGTGATATATAAAACTGATCCTTTAATGTTCAGTAATGCACCCCTGAGGTCTGCGATCTAAGCAGCTGCGTAGTTGATCTAAAAGTCAACCCAGCATTACATCTAGCTATAAAACATCTGATGACGATAGAAAAGTATCTGTCAAGCAGCGAACAGAGGGGGGAAAGGGTAAAGAAGGGCAGATCTGACTGTATAGGAAAGTGGGAGAAAGGGCTATAAATTCGTGGAAAAGCAAGGACTAAGAGGCCATGGACGAAAAGGAGGAGAAAGGGAGAGGGTGATAGGCTCTATGCATGGGGCATGGCGGTGGTTGGGCTGCACCCCACGATCAGAGCATTTCCGCTACAATAACCCCTCCCTCACCTCACGCGGTTCCTTCTTCAGATGGGCTACTGACGATCCGATTTTACGGAGGAACGGGGCAGTAACAGGATTCGAGGTTTCGACGTTGTTCCATTAATATTTGCAAGGCTATTTATACAACTGAATTAATTTGTCTGTAATTCTATTCAATTATCAAACTATATTTAGTTATCTAGTGTACATAGAACGCAACCTTTTGAGGGTGTGGTTTGCTATTTTAGCTAGTTTAAAAAAGGGTTTTATTTGGCTACTATTTCTAGCGGATCAAATGTTGGCTCGTTAGTGTTTCTAAATTTGTATCGATTTACTCAACTGGTATATCCAAATGACTGGGGGAGGGGTGCTAGAAATAATAGCCAAATTCCACTCTTGCTTTTCAAATTCGTTGTGATTGGGTTTGAATTAGGTTTTAAAATCATGTTCGAACATGGATTCATTTGCAAAGGCTGGAATACTTTTTGACCATAAAGTCTCCCTGATCAGAGATGAACTAAGCTAAACTGAGATAAACTAGTCACCAAAGCAGCGAGGAAAAGTGATCCAGTTATTGGCGACGATACTATTTTTTGTTGATATCAGTTGAACTTTTACGAGATTCATTACGCACTTCACTTTCACTCAAATAAATTTTAATCAATTCAAATCACCATACATGTCCCATTTATTTATAGAGGAAGAATCGACCCTAGTACTAGACTGGTACTTTTTTTATCGGCCTCGAAAGGATGAAGGGCAAAGTTGACCTCGGCGAGATTTGAACTCAGAGAGGCGGAACGAATACCATAAAAAATTCTATCCGATGTTCTAATGACTCTGCCAATTCGCCACATCTGTTTCAAATTACAAACTTTATTACCGACCATTGAGTTTCCTCGATTTTAGGTTTTATTTGCTATACTTGATCATTCCTTTCGTCAATATAAAAGTGGGCGACAACCATACTTGTATAGGTTGCTCATGCTCCAGATTTCATGAACTTTTCCCTATGCCGCCATTTTATTTTCACTGTTCGTTTTAGAGTTATGTGAGACATTATCCAATGACTTACCCTTTTAACGAATTGGCAGCTATTACTAGCAAAGCGAATTAATTTGATTGTGGATATTTGAAGTAACTATAATCACTCAGTACCTTTAGAAAATGTCAGACAAAATAATTTGAAGTTTATTCTTACAGACCCAAGTTCGAATTCCGCCCTAGTCAAAATACAGAATCCGTAAAGCCGATGTAATCAACTTATTCTCTCCAGTGTATTAATTTCAACAGTGCATTACTTTAGGCGAACCTCGTTTTTCTTGTGCAGAGCACAAGGCTATAGCCGAGTTTTAACCTAATTTCATTTTACTAAACGAGCTACGAGAACATTTAGCAAGATTAATCTGAAACTTACAGTTGAAATTTCACTCATTACTAAATCTTTAGTTTCGATATAATGTAAACTGCTAGCCAATAGAATCGTATCAGAAGTAAATATTAACGACCAGCAACCGAATAAATCCTATAATGTTAACTTGGTCATTGAGAAATATAGAACGAGGCGGTTAGTTCTGGCTTAAAATAGAAAACCTCACAGTCCTCATACCCCCATAAATGTGGTGCTACTAAACAAGGTGAAATAAAATAGCAACGATTAATTGAAACTGAATAGAAAAATAATAATGCAAAATTAATTTATTCCAAAATGAAGTCGATCAACTCAATATAAAAAAAAAAAAAACGAATATGTACCAAACGTTTGTTGAAATATTGAATGTCATTGTAGAGAACATTTTAAAATTACAGTTGTAAAAATTTACAGTAGAATAACGTGGCAAATATTCTCGTAATTCGTTCAGAACAAATGTCTAAACCGTGTATAATAACACAATAATATAAATCCATAAATAAGGGGGAGGGGTCAATTCGCCACCAAGTGTGACAATCTGCAACACCTCACACCTTGGGGCTAACAGCATTACCACGGGTGATGACGAGGCTAAGGCACCCCATAGGCATCACCCGACACCTCAGTAAAGCGAGCCGCCAGTGAAGAACTTCGCTGTCAGCGGCTCAACTCCATCGAACGTCACAGGCTGGAAAAAATAATTGTTTGATAAGTCCTGGTATTTCCGAATTATATTCCATTCGGCAGCGGAAGCAGTGACCCCCCCCCCCCCCCATGAGACACTTACATCTCACCCAGGGATAAAGGGTAAGACTGTCTGATCTCTTCTGGATAAACCAGCCGGCTCCACAACTGTGGGGATATTAACCCAAGCCAGGACCCGTTTGATGATCAGGTTCAGCTCGGTGTGACGGGCAAAACGACCAGCATTCAGACCGCATGACAAACCATGTAAACCCGTGATCTCGAGGGACCTACCACAGCGGCATCTCAGACCCCAGTGTCGGTTCCCACACGAAGTGCAATGGGGGTGCGGAGTTCGTCCGGACTGAGAAGACCACCAACGCTGGCCACAGACAGGGCAGCAATCAAGTCCCCCGAGAACTTTGCTCTAGCAGAAAGTAAGCGGCACCTAGAAAATTGATCGGAAAGATCAAAGAGTTGGAAGTTTCCCTCGAACGCAGATTGTCCCAACGAGATCCTGTAAAATAGTTATTGTTCATTAAATTTAGACATGAACGTCTCGCTTACTTCCAACAGATGGAGTATTTTCCGTAATTTGATTAAACAGTTTCATATATAATTGTTTCTACTTTTTTGGCACAAGGCCAGCAATTACACAGTACATTACTGGTACTTTATTTTATCGACCCCGTAAGGATGAAAGGCAAAGTGAACCTCGGCGGGATTTGAACTCAGACCGTAAAGGGACGTAACTATGCTGGAAAGCATGGCGTCCGACTCTCTACCGATATTGCCAATCCACCGCTATTTCATATACAGTATAGGACAAGTCATTTTCTAAACTACAACCGGATATATCATTGACTGAAAAACGTCCATAAACAGTGATACAGCAAAAAACCATTTACTGGTGTTCCAATGGAGGGCTCAACTAGAAGCCTTCTCGGTCTTCTTGGGGAGAAGTACAGCCTGGATGTTGGGAAGAACACCACCCTGAACGATGGTCACTCCGGACAAAAGTTTGTTCAACTCTTCGTCGTTACGGATGGCCAATTGTAAATGACGGGGAATAATTCTGGCCTTCTTGTTGTCTCTGGCAGCAATTCCTGCCAATTCCATCACTTCAGCAGCCAAATATTCCATTGCTCTTTCCCTTTACTTTACCACGTCCAGACATTTTCTATACAGGAAATCAGTGTTATTTGTAATATATAAAAAAATAATTCTTCGCGATAAAATATCTGGACGTGTCTCAATTATTTGCAATATGGTTAATCTTCGTTATTTGTGGGACTAAAGCTGCTTTTCATTACACATGATCACAATTTTAACCAATGAAATTGAAAGATCGTATGAAACTGGTCATGTGACATTGATTTACTGTGAAATAATTTTAACCAATGAAATTGATTTGTAAGATTGGCATTGTCTGGAGCCTACTCGAGCTTATATATATATTCTGAAAGACGGCAGTTAACATCAAATTGGTTTTAATATTTAGAGAATATTATCATGCCGCCAGCTCCAGCAGCACCCTCCAAGGGCGCCAAGAAGGCCTCTAAGGCTAAAGCCACACGTCCCGCCGGTGACAAGAAACGCAAGAAGAAGAGGAAGGAAAGTTATTCCATCTACATCTACAAAGTGATGAAACAAGTCCATCCCGACACTGGTATCTCCAGCAAAGCTATGTCTATCATGAACAGTTTTGTCAACGATTTGTTCGAAAGAATTGCTTCTGAATCTAGCCGTTTGGCTCACTACAACAAACGATCTACCATCAGTAGCCGTGAAGTACAGACTGCTGTCCGTCTTCTCCTCCCTGGTGAGTTAGCTAAGCACGCCGTCTCTGAGGGTACCAAGGCTGTCACCAAGTACACCAGCAGCAAGTAAATCAATTCCTACTGCTTAAAAAAAATTAAGACAACAACGGCCCTTTTCAGGGCCATTAACATTTCAAATATAGTCGACTTGGTCTATTGTTAGTATGTGAGCAAAAGCGATGTCCGAGTGATTTTTATTTTTTACAAAATAATGCTTTTTCATCTATTTCTGTTCTGATGTGTACATTTTTTTATCTTCAACTGAATTGTTCGATGTTTTGAACACGATTACGGTGCTTCTAAAGAATAGGTTCCCAAGATTAATTAATAATTGTTTCTACTTTAGGCACAAGGCCAGCAAATACTAGTGCATTACTGGTACTTTATTTTATCGACCCCCGTAAGGATGAAAGGCAAAGTCAACCTCGGCGGGATTAATATAAACTACAAATTTCAAAATTTGGATTCAGATTAATTCGCTATTTCTCTAGTCTAGCCTAATCCTAATTGGTATAAATAAATATTGTATTGTCTTATATTCATTCTTGGCGGGTGGAGTTAAGTTTTACTTTAGGTATAATGGGTTGTAAATAAATCTTGCGTGTTTTTATTGTATTTTTCTTGGTTCCGTTCGATTCTGGAATTTAACTTGCCTAATTAGTATTATTAATTATGCCAATACATCAAACGATGCAGATTTTCTTCTGTAGAACAAAATCTGCATAGTTTGATGTATTGGCATAATTAATTTAGTTTGTCTTCTTTGCATGTATACATTGCGATGTTGGAAGTTTATCAAGTTATTTCTTTCGTAATACATAACTGCAGAAATGATATTGTGTTTCTGTAGAAAATTGCACATATTACCAAAATGTCTTTTCAACTATAGTCGATGCATTTTCGAAACGTATACAACTTGTTCATTAAGCTTTTACGCGCACGCTACTTTGCAGAATTTAGGTTTTGGCTTGCGACTTTGGCATTCATCCTCTTTGTCCCTAAATAAATAAGTCGATATGTTGTCTACCCCTCTAAATAAATGTGATCGATGTTACTAAAGCGACTCTGTTCAAACAAGAATCGTTAAAAGCGATGGTAGATAAAATTGAATGTGTTTTGGTTTCTATTTTAACGGCGTAAAAAAATATTTCAATGCACTTGGAAATTTCAAAATTGTCATTAAACTCTTTGACAACCCACTTGAAATTGCTCTAGTTTTATGATGTTCATACATATTAAAACTTTCCACCATATTATATTTCGGGAGTTTTTGCTAAGTAATGTTTCAAAGGCATTTTTGAATGTTTTCAAACCATTATTTACTTAGGGTTGGACGCCATGCTTTCCAGCATAGTTACGTCCCTTTATGATCTGTGTTCAAATCCCAATCCCACCGAGGTTGACTTTGCCTTTCATCCTTACGGGGTCGATAAAATAAAGTACCAGTAATGCACTGGGTAATTGCTGGCCTTATGCCTAAAGTAGAAACAATTATTTACATAACCCTCCCTCTATAACGACCATTACACTAGAACACGTCAAGCAAAAATACAGAGAGGACTCGCAGTGTTTTTCACAAATTTGATAATGAAAATTTTATTTCCATACAACAAACAAGATTAAATATTTAAAGAAAGCAAAATTAGTAAGACGGGTAAAGATATAAATGATGTAAGTTCAAAAGAAAACAAAAACACAAGCTGGTCATACATCAAAAGACAAACTAACCGCTACCAGAACAAAAGATAACTATCACGAGGCGCACTGGAACCTAATAATTTTTACAAATTTTGTACACATTTCAGGATAATTTGAAAAGATTTTTTTTTATTTTAAATATTTGTGTGCATATATGACATTTCGGGTGTTATACCCGTGGTTAGTGTATTGGTGTCGCGCACATTTTGCTCAAAGCATTAAACGATTCGCTCAATTGGAGCGTTGCATGAAAGTAATGAGTTGAGCATTTGAAAAAATTCTTATTTCCATAAATGTGTGAATCCCATAAAGTATTCCTAGATGCGAATGCAAAAATCCGATTAAAAAAGGTTTACCTGGTAGATTCTGTTTGGAGGTCGGAACACGATTTCTTTCAGAAAAAGAAAGGGGTAGAACTAATCTCAATACTAGACTGGTATTTTCAATGGTACCCTCAACTTGGAATACTGTAAAAGCCCCACATACTATAGTAACACTGTAAAAGATATACAAAATATATTTATATGTAATTTTCCTCATGAAGAATAAACTAAAATTACATACTCAACTCATATTCTGTATTTTTTATGTTTGGTTTTTGGCATGCACAGAGAACTAAGAGAAACCATCTGCAGGTAGACTCAGCAGTCTAAACAGGGCTCCAAATATGTAACAACTTCTCAGGTGACTGTCTGACCATGAACAAAAGAAAACTGGAGATAGCATATACAGTGGAACCCTCTGCTCACGAAATTAATTCCTTCTTGATGGCCGTTAGAACACAAGCATAATTATCAGCTATAAAAAAAAAACTCAGAACAATTTATTTTTTAAAATGCAGGATAAATCTATGAATAGGAAAAGGCCTGCAGAGAAAAATGACCAATATATATATCTAGTGAGGTGGTTGCTGGATTTATATATCCACCCACCAAGATAAAGTAGCATATTAAAATATTTATGTAATCATGTTTTTATATGGTTTCAATTTTATGAAAAATCTGAAACAGCTATATATATATATATATATATATATATATATATATATATATATATATATATATATATATATATATATATACTAGCATAGTATGTATGAAAAATGATGGGGTTCATAGTAAACAAAAAAAACTTAATAGTTCTTTGATTACAACATTCTAGGTAAATATGCCTGAATCCTCAGTTTTCCTTGACCTTTAACCATATATGGTTAAAGACCATACTGTTGTTGAGGGCAGAGCAACAATGTTTTCTCAAAGGCAAGATCCCACTGGTGACTCATACAAGTTGCTATCTAGTAGATCTGGTTTTATAATAACTATACTGATCACTAAGAAGTTTTAAATATGTCGTGTAAGGAATTTATCTGAATATACTTTGTTAATTTGAGTTAGTTTTATGATCCTTATATTGCCAGTTATTCGTTACAAAGAAGGGAGGACAAGGATTAGTGGCTAGTGTTTGGCTCACATTTGTAAGGCCAAGAGTTCAATTCTCAGACTAAGTGGCATGTTGTGTCCTTGAGTAAGATACTTTATTTCATGTTGCTCCAGTCCACTCAGCTGTCAAAAAAGTGTTGAAATTCAAGGGGCCATGTCCGACATGTTGATTTTTCCCTGAAATCTACATTAAGGGTACGTGTCTGGAATTACCCGGGGCACTCTTTGGAAACAATGGAGATTCAATAAACAAAATACTGTTGTGAAATCACACTTCATAAAGTTGTATTTCAAGCACCAGCTTAATGAGAAAATTGGTTATATTACTAAATCGCTCCAAATTACACCGTGTAACATTTTTTGTTCCCCCGGTTCTAAGTGTGGATTGGCAGTATCGGTAGCAGGTCGGACGCCATGCTTTGTAGCATAGTTACCTCCCTTTATGATCTGTGTTCAAATCCCAATCCCACCGAGGTTAACTTTGCCTTTCATCCTTACGGGGTCGATAAAATAAAGTACCAGTAATGCACTGGGTAATTGCTGGCCTTGTGCCAAAAGTAGAAACAATTATTATAAAAAAACACTATTATTTAATCAGTTTGATATTTCAAAATTTTCATATTTTTCAAGAAAAAACACATTTAAAAAAAATTTATCAGTTCATATAATTAAATCAACAGAGTATATATTTATTTTATTAAACAAGCTTATCAAAAGCAAACGAGTAAAAACAAATAACACTTATAAAGCAACTTATACACGTCAGAAATGACTGGATTTGCGGTTGTAGTCCAGGTCTCATTCCCGCACTAGCCCCCCAGATATAGTCCCCCCATCATTTTTTCATTGTAGTGGCCCTGGTACCACCGCTCTATCTCTTTCACATCTTGGTGGAATCGTTCGCCTTGTTCTTCTGAATAGGCGCCCATATTGTCCTTGAATTTTACCAGGTGAGCGTCCAACATATGGAGTTTAAGCTACATCCTGCATCCCATGGCGCCAAAAGCCTTTATCAGATCCTGCACCAATTGCTGGTAGTTTTCAGCTCTGTAATTTCCCAGAAAGACTTTAACTGCCTTGAAACAGTTCCACGCTGTTCTCTCAATCCTATTGAGCTTATTGGAGAACTCGGTACACTCAAAAACCTTCTTTATCTGAGGTCCAACAAAAATTCCACCTTTGATTTTGGCTTCAGATAACTTGGGGAAGAACTCAAGAAGGTACTTAAAAGCGGCTGATTCTTGGTTGAGAGCCTTCACAAACTGCATCAACCCCAACTTAATGTGCAGTGGTGGCATGAGCACAATCCTGGGATCAACCAGTGGGTCCCACATGACGTTCCGGGTCCCAACTACAAATTCTGTTCGCTGCTCCCAGTTCTTTCTTTTGTAGTGGTCAGAGGTGGCTCTGCTGTCCAAAAGGCAGAGGAAGCATTGGAATTTGATAAAGCCTCCTTGGAGTCCAAGCAGGAAAGCCACCATCTTGAAGTCTCCAATGATTTCCCAATTGTACTGGTTGTATTGTAGAGCTTCCAAGAGAACTTTCAGACTGTAGTAATCTTCCTTCAGGCAGACTAAATGAGCTAGGGGCAGTGTCGGGAACTTGTTTCCATTGTGGAGGAGGACAGCCTTCAAACTTG
>OZ024747.1:93721712-93749212 GCA_964016885.1 Eledone cirrhosa
TTAAGGGTATCTAGGAATGCATTCATTATTCAATGTGTCCCTTTCCTTTTTTTTCAGGACGACACGATGTGGTTGATTCGACTGCTGTTTGTAATGTAGTTAAACGACATGGCAGTATCGGATGCCATGCTTTGCAGAGTTACGGCCCTTTACAGTCAGTTCAAATCCCACCGAGGCTAATTTTACCTTTTATCCTTACGGGATCGATAAAATAAAGCACCAGGATAATTTCTGGCCTTGTGGCAGAAATAGAAACATTTAAATAAAGCCGCTACCTATCTCTAAATTTTGTTCACTTGGGGTAAAGTTATCAGTATCGCATCCCCAAATTTTTGTATCTCCGTCAGTAAGTGTTAGTTTGATCAAAGGAGGTCATTAAATGTACAGAAAGAATTAGTATAAGGCAAGTCGAAAATTACTAGCTTAGAAACAAGGGTTGACAAAAGAATGTATCAGTCTTTTGTCAAAATTAGAAGAGTGGCCATGGCCGGATTGATTTACTCGAGACTAGCTCAATTAAAGCTAATTTGAAAACTAAGTGACAAACATTCAAATGACAGCGAACATAATATCCAGTCATGAGATGTATTACGCTGTTTAATGACAAAAAGCGAAGATTAGGTGGAAGAAACTGAATTTGAATAACGCAAGCTCATAAAAAAAAACAAAGCACATCAAAACGGTGAGGTAGCCTACGTGAAAATATGAGTGGCCCTGAAAAGCGCCGGTGATATGGTCAAAAGCCAGACTTTTAGCTTAACCTCCGAATCCGTACAGAGCGTAGACGACATCCATAGCGGTGACTGTTTTCCTCTTGGCATGCTCGGTGTAGGTGACGGCATCACGGATGACGTTCTCAAGGAATACCTTCAATACACCACGAGTCTCTTCATAGATCAAACCAGAGATACGTTTGACACCACCTCGACGACGGATAGCGGGCTTGGTGATACCCTGGATGTTATCTCTCAACACCTCCTTTACCACGTCCAGTCATTGTCAGTTCTCAAAGTAAAAGTTAATAACTTACAACGATTCTAAAGTATATATATATATATTATATAAAATTAACAAAGAAGCCTTTAATGTAAAAATCTTTATTTGCTGACAATGTTTCGTCCCATTAATTAGGACTCATCATTAACTTTGTTAATTTTATATAATTTTTCGCCTCTGTTTGATAACATTGAGCTATATCTTATACTGCCATTCCTCTAATACGAAGAGTGTGTTTAACTTTAATGCACTCAAGTATTTTTATCTTATATATATATATATATATATATATATATATATATATATACGCAGACGTAGTAGAGAACACCTCGATATAGAGACCGCTTAGCTAAATTAACCAATCAGAGTAAAGCATTCAGCAGCAGCTGTTTTTTTTCTTCTTTTTGGCGGTTTAATCACAATTTCAGTTTGGGTATTATTTATTTTTTTAACGGTGTCTATATAAAGTGTGACAGTTGATGGCGCTAATTATTCATCGATCGTTATCATAATGGCTCGTACCAAGCAAACAGCTCGTAAATCTACTGGTGGAAAGGCTCCACGTAAACAGCTCGCCACTAAGGCAGCTAGGAAAAGTGCCCCAGCTACTGGCGGTGTAAAGAAACCTCATCGTTACAGGCCCGGTACTGTTGCTCTTCGTGAAATCAGACGTTACCAGAAATCCACTGAACTTCTCATCAGGAAGCTTCCCTTCCAACGTCTTGTCCGTGAGATCGCCCAGGACTTCAAGACTGATCTTCGTTTCCAGAGTTCTGCCGTAATGGCTCTTCAGGAGGCTAGTGAAGCTTACTTAGTTGGTCTTTTCGAAGACACCAACTTGTGCGCTATCCACGCCAAGAGAGTGACCATTATGCCAAAGGACATCCAACTTGCCCGCCGAATCCGTGGTGAGAGAGCTTAAATGAATAATTAAGCTATTGCTTTATCAAACGGCCCTTTTCAGGGCCTCTAAGCTTTTCGCAAAGTCTACTTCGTTGCACAAAAGATTTGTAATTATAAGTTATCTAGCATCTTCATTGTCATTAAGGGACTTTAGTTAGCTATATCTGATTTACAAAATGTTTGACGATAATGGTAAATGTAAAGAAAACTTTAAACTACTGCGTGGATTTTAACCCCTTCTACAAAATTAGGGTCTGATTAAACGAATAAATAAACGCTTCGAGATAGTTTTGTTGATTAATTTCTCAACACCATCAAAGTTAGATATTACATCGGAGATGTAATAAAAATTTCGGAAGTATTCAATGTTTTGGCTATCGCTTCATTTAATTTTGCCATACTTCGGAAATGTCTTTAACAGAATCTGGCGATATCCAATTTTAGCGGCCTAAATGCCGCTTACTTCAATGTATGAGGCTATTCCAACAAATTTACATTCCCCATTTTTTAGCCGTTAAAAGAAATATAGATTTATTTATTTTTTTTTTTTCGATTTATTTGCCCCCTTTTTTTTTTTTTTTTTTTGGTGATTTTATTAGCCTTTTGGGGTCACACGCCCCATCTTTTATGGAATTGGCTGGGACTGAGTGCCTTTTTCGGGTGAAAGTAGCAATAATGGCCCGTGTAAGTGGGCCATCTCACGGCTATAAAAAGGGGAATGTAAATTTGTTGGAATAGCCTCATACATTGAAGTAAGCAGCAACTACAGCAAGTAAGCGGCATTTAGGCCGCTAAAATTGGATATCGCCCAGAATCTTAATCTGGAGACTTTCTTTAAGGCATAGATGTAACGATTGAAGATTCGTTTCGATAACAAAGGAAAGCAAAAATATTTTTACATTATTTATTGTTCGTCTTAATTTTAATTATCACTTACTGTCATCGGAGATCTTTAAGAAATACCTTTAGTATTTTCGGCGCTTTTGTTACCTTTCAAATTTTAACTGGTCGAACTACAGTTAACTCCCTTGCTCGACGAATCTGATCTCCAAGCACTATCTTTAACTCTAACTCTTCCGACATCTGTCGTGAGATACAACTAAAAGAGCGAAGAAAACGGAATGTTCGTATGTAGGAAAATTATTTTCCACTGAAATCGAGAGGGGTGTTCTATAATACCAAGGCAATTAACTTTTTGATGAAATTTAGTTAATAGAAAGCACAAAATTAAATTTTACTGATTCCTAAATAAATATTACTGAACATAGTTTATATGATCAAAATTGTCTACACATTCAATACTCAACATAATTAGACTGACAATTTAATGTTTCCGCTTAAAGTTTACAGCTGACTTAATTCAGAAAAATAACTAACCGTCGTAGTGATTCCCACCTTAAAAAGACCTTTTCCTTCCACACCGTTTATATATATATACACACATCTACCTTATTTTTGTTGCTCATTAACAGGGAATTGTCATTGCTTTTGCGGCTAACGTATTTATTTGAAACAACCAATATGCAAGAGACTCATTGGAAATGTTAATACGATGAAGTCAGTATATCAAGAATACCAAAACTTTATTACTGTAAAATATAGTGACGCACAGAAAAACAAAATCAATCATCTCTAGTGGGGAGAAAATTCATTGAAAAGATCAAGAAATTTATGCTACAATATACTTCCTTTCATCCAGGGTGGATTTTAATATGAAAGCCATACAAAAGTCGTAGTGATTCCCACCTTAAAAAGACCTTTTCCTTCCACACCGTTTATATATATATACACACATCTACCTTATTTTTGTTGCTCATTAACAGGGAATTGTCATTGCTTTTGCGGCTAACGTATTTATTTGAAACAACCAATATGCAAGAGACTCATTGGAAATGTTAATACGATGAAGTCAGTATATCAAGAATACCAAAACTTTATTAGTGACGCACAGAAAAACAAAATCAATCATCTCTAGTGGGGAGAAAATTCATTGAAAAGATCAAGAAATTTATGCTACAATATACTTCCTTTCATCCAGGGTGGATTTTAATATGAAAGCCATACAAAAGTTGAGAAGCTAGTAAGTCAACTGAATTTTGTAGAACCCGATCATAACTGGTTACCGCAAATCACGTTAAGTCTGCAAAAACCAAATATGTAATGTGCGTGACTGTTTACAAGCATATTGATTATTAAAAAAAGGCTTTGAAATGAACACATATCAACGATATCCATTTGTTATTTTAAATAAATGAACATTGATATAAAGTAGAGAGTAAGTTACTTTCTATGCTCACCAAAGTTGTTCCCCTTGACTTTAATGACTTTTTTGTTCCAGTTAGAAATGTCGGAAGAGACAAGAATACCTTGCAGTCGGACCGGCCTGTTTTGAAATACCGCCGACTTTTGACGCAATAAAAAATGTCACAAATGGAGGTAAATTTAATGGAACATACCATTCCCAATAAGTGGCTACTTTCCACTGAAAATAGTTGTTGCTATGAATTAAAATACCATTACATCTCGGGTCTCGAATGACCCCCCCCCCTCCTTATTAATATTTCAGATTCTTTCCACCACCACATTAAATTTTTCTAATCTTTATCTCCTACGAAATTTGAAATTAAGTGTTAACATTCCTGCGACAATTTTATCTATACATTGAAAAAAAAAAAATACGATGGGTTGGAGTCTCTGTAAACTAAACAACTAATTTATTTTTAAATAAACTGAGACAACCTAGAAAAATCACCGATTTTTATAACCCCCACCCAATTATTTGCTGCCAGAGAATAGATCCTTTTTCAGAAGTTGCAAATTTACTATCTAAATCGTTATAAGAAAATGAGGGAATACTTTTACCGTCTTGTCCGCGGGACGCAGCATTTCTCCCCCCTTGCCCGGGGCCCAAAGACGAACGACCCTCCCCTTCCCGCTTTTTTATTATTGTCATTATCATTTCATGTGGATTGGCAGTATCGGTGGAGGGTCGGGCGCCATGCTTTCCAGCAGAGTTACGTCCCTTTACGGTCTGAGTTCAAATCCCGCCGAGGTTAACTTTGCCTTTCATCCTTACGGGGTCGATAAAATAAAGTACCAGTAATGTACTGTTTACTTGATGGCCTTGTACCAAAAGTGGAAACAATTATTTCATCGGCTGTCAGAAGTGAAAGTAGAAGAATGTGACGACAATCTGACATCATTCGTCAAACCTTCGTTTATTTCCGTATCACCACCACCACCATGTGTAAATAAATAAACTTTGAAATCACCAGGTTGGTTTTTCACTTTGGGATAATACACGTATTTGCAACTTGAAAAATATGAATTCTACATTAAACCCCAGCGTAAATGGAATTAATCATCGCGATATTTCCATCGCTACCGCCACTACAGCAGATACCATTAATTGGTTGGAAAAACATGGACTTAATCCTTTGTGTTATTAAAAAGGTTCCAGAGTAGTACAGTAAATTAAAGCCTTTATGAACGGAACTATGCAATGAAAGTATTTTTAATAAGTGTATCTCTTAGAAATTCATAAATGGCTGTGTAAACCCTTACACTTTAAAACAAAATTACAAACCAATTATGTGGTCATTGAAATTGCTAGAAATAGCAGGCAAATCTTATACCCTCTACCACATTAAAAAAAAGAAAGAACGAAAACGGGAGTAACTCGTTAATATTTATTGAAATATTCGAAGCGTTACTGCTTCGGACGTGATAAAAAGGAAATTATAGAGAATTCTAAATATTTCGAAAGCACAAGCAATTGTCAAGGACTTTATATACTAATTCCTTTCTTTCTGTGTTCGTGGCAGCTGAGTATCAACCATCCATAAATAATTTTTACCCGCTAAGAATCTCAATGGGGAAAATTTTCTTCAATTTCTGCCAGTATTACAAAACAAGGTTATCTTGTAGTTACCCCCGTTAAATTGTTTTTTTTTTAAAGAAAGTCTGCCCCCATGAACTTCATTTGTTTTCTAATTTGATAACTATGATTATGCATCAACGTGGTGATTTCGAAGTTTATTTATTTACACATGGTGGTGGTGGCGATACGGAAATAAACGAAGGTTTGACGAATGACGTCACATTCTTCTACTTAACCTTCTGTTGTAGTGCCACAGCACTACCATGCTATTAGCTGTCAGAAGTGAAAGTTTCGTCAACCTTCTCAATCGCAAACATCGTTTATTTCCGTATTACCACGCGTTATTTTAATAAAGCATATCGATTTAACTGGAATTACTTAAATGAAAATATAGGTGGCCCTTAAGTTAAACTCCAGTTGGTGAAAATGACTTGTTTTCTAATTTGGCCCTTTTAAGGGCCACCTATATTTTCATTTAAGTAACTCCACTTACATCGATATGCTTTATTAAAATAACGTGGTAATACGGAAATAAACGATGTTTACGAAACTTTCACTACTGACAGCTAATAGCATGGTAGTGCCGAAACAATTTCAAATCCGGTGGATTGGCAGAGGGTCGGACACAATGCTTTGACGCATAGTTGCAGCCCTTGACATTCGGTTAACTTTGCCTTTCATCCTTACAGGGTCGATAAAATGAAGTAGCAGTAATGCATTGCGATAGTTGCTGGCCTTGTGCCAAAAGTAGAAACAATCAGTTACTGTAAATTAAATTAGTATTTTAAAGGAAATTATATGTAACCAGTTTTATTGCAGGTGCCCGGACCATGCCTCTCAATAAAATTGTAGTTTAGATACATCTGGAATAGGCAGGATAAGATCAAGGAAACAAGCAAGACCAGTACAGGGTACGATCAAAATGACGAGATCTTAATATATACACTTATTAATGATTTTCAGTGGGTGGGAAGAATAGTCTGAAAAGGGCTATTTAAAAATAACCAAGGATTAATAGTTGAAAAGTGGTAGGCTCACCATCTCATACGACGGAAGGAATTGGTATCTCTAGAAGGGTTGTATTCCTGACTGATACCCATGTCTTAAATGCATTCATAGCTAACTAATACAATCTTGTGAAAAATATACCGCAAATCAATAAAAAAAAGTCGGAAGTCACTATCATGAGAATATGGATGGCCCTTAAAAGGACCGTTGTTTTGAAGCAGTAGTAATTGATTTACTTGCTGCTGGTGTACTTGGTGACAGCCTTGGTACCCTCAGAGACGGCGTGCTTAGCTAACTCACCAGGGAGGAGAAGACGGACAGCAGTCTGTACTTCACGGCTACTGATGGTAGATCGTTTGTTGTAGTGAGCCAAACGGCTAGCTTCCGAAGCAATTCTTTCGAAAAGATCGTTGACAAAACTGTTCATGATAGACATAGCTTTGCTGGAGATACCAGTGTCGGGATGGACTTGTTTCATCACTTTGTAGATGTAGATGGAATAACTTTCCTTCCTCTTCTTCTTGCGTTTCTTGTCACCGGCGGGACGTGGTGGCTTACTCTTGGAGGCCTTCTTGGCTCCTTTCGAAGCGGTTGCTGGTGCGGGAGGCATGATTGCAATGATATACAGTTCACTTGCTACTCTATTTATAGCTGACAAGTAGGCTCACCAGTGAAGCTGCTTGCTGAAATTGAAATTCAGCGCCATTCATTTTCATTGGATGAATTTGACATGAAAATAAATCACGTGACAATAGCCCGCTTATTTTTCATCTCCCTCTTTGTCACACACACATACACACTCTCTAAACAAATGAGATTTCTTTTCTCTCTCTATTTATTTACATCTCTTTCGCTTGGCGCTCCCCCTCCGTCTATATAGATGAAGGCGTCTTTGTTTCACCTCGAAAACACAGCTTTCCCTTTTCTTTCTCCATGTACATATCTTTCTCTTGACGCTCCTCCTCTCTAGAGAAAGTGAGCGTGACGGATAGGCAGACAGGGCTCTTATTAGATTAGCAATCTGCCTGCTGGATCCTACTAGATCCTATTTAAAGGCAAAAATCTCTAAATGGAAATTATTCTATTTTTTAACGCAGCTACAAACAATTTGAATAATGTCAGGACGTGGTAAAGGAGGTAAAGTAAAGGGAAAGAGCAAGACTCGTTCATCTCGTGCCGGACTTCAATTCCCCGTCGGCCGTATCCACCGTCTTCTCCGTAAAGGAAACTATGCCCAACGTATTGGTGCCGGTGCTCCAGTCTACTTGGCCGCTGTAATGGAATATTTGGCTGCTGAAGTGTTGGAATTGGCAGGAAATGCTGCCAGAGACAACAAGAAATCCAGAATTATTCCCCGTCATTTGCAATTGGCCATCCGTAATGACGAAGAGTTGAACAAACTTTTGTCCGGAGTGACCATCGCCCAGGGCGGTGTTCTTCCCAACATCCAGGCTGTACTTCTCCCCAAGAAGACCCAGAAAGCCGCCAAGTAAATACACTGACGCAATCTTTCTCTACCAACGGCCCTTTTTAGGGCCCCTAAATTTTAATGTAGTCACTTGCTAACTATTTATTTGCGGTTTTTCACTCATTTACAAAATGTTTTACAATTATATTTATTGTACATGGTTTTGTGAGAAGGCTGGTATATTGCTTTATTTCAGGTTTTGCGTAATGTTTTTGTTTTTACGGCGTTTATTTTATCTTTTTCCTATCGATCTTTCAGTTTTTCTTTATTTTGATGTTGTGTACTTCTGAGTTGCTAGATTACGTTCTCGAATAGGCTACTTTGCTTGTCCTGGTAAATATAAAGTGTTTGTTTAGGTTAGAGTTTAAATCGTCTTAATTGGAGGTAACAATCTGTTTTACCTGGCGAAGATTCGAAACCGAATCTGAAAGTTTTCGCCTTTAAAACCACCTATTGTTAGGATAACAGGTGAAAATGAATAAACTTTTAAAACTTTACCCACCTTCATAATGGTTTCTGATTTAGGCACAAGGCCAACAATTTTGGGAAGGGGAAAGTCAATTAAATCGACCCTAGTGCATTTACTGGTGCCTCATTTTATCAACCCCGTAAGAATGAAAGGCAAAGTGCACATAATGCATGGTGCTTCACACTCTTACCGACAAAATAGCCACTTCCTCTTTTCACTAAAACATTTTAATTGACCAGCAGTATGTAACGTCGTTTCAGCCAGGTTCTGAACAGGAAATGATTTGACTTTGTCTACATACAAAGTAGTTGTGAAAATTTAAAATTTTAAGATAAAAACGAGGAAAATATGATTACGGTGATTTCATATTGAATAAACGAGCCGATGACATGTCTAGGTGTAGGGTTAGTGAAAATTCCATGCAACTAAAATTAATTCCAGACGGATTTAAGGTCAGGTCCGTTCAAACTCCTTTTCCTGAAAAAGAATTTACGACAGGTTGAGATCAGAATCGTGGAGAAGACGATAAATATACGAGGAAAAAAATACTGGAACCAGACGGATATCATAAATACATTCGAGTATTGTAACCAACAAAAATGGTGTTCAGAGTAATGGAAAAAGGGTCGGTCAGTTATCAAGCACTACCTTCCAGTGGATCCTATTAGAAGCAACTGCATCCAATTAATCTGGCTGGATCCGTTGTTTGTTGTCTAAATCAGACACTAAAGAACCGCGTCAAAATTGCATATCTATAAAAACATCGGAAGTCACTATCATGAGAATATGGGTGGCCCTTAAAAGGACCGTTGTTTTGAAGCAATAGTAATTGATTTACTTGCTGCTGGTGTACTTGGTGACAGCCTTGGTACCCTCAGAGACGGCGTGCTTAGCTAACTCACCAGGGAGGAGAAGACGGACAGCAGTCTGTACTTCACGGCTACTGATGGTAGATCGTTTGTTGTAGTGAGCCAAACGGCTAGCTTCCGAAGCAATTCTTTCGAAAAGATCGTTGACAAAACTGTTCATGATAGACATAGCTTTGCTGGAGATACCAGTGTCGGGATGGACTTGTTTCATCACTTTGTAGATGTAGATGGAATAACTTTCCTTCCTCTTCTTCTTGCGTTTCTTGTCACCGGCGGGACGTTGTGGCTTATTCTTGGAGGCCTTCTTAGCTCCTTTCGAAGCGGTTGCTGGTGCGGGAGGCATGATTGCAATGATATACAGCTCACTTGCTACTCTATTTATAGCTGACAAGTAGGCTAACCAGTGAAGCTGCTTGCTGAAATTGAAATTCAGCGCCATTCATTTTCATTGGACGAATTTGATATGAAAATAAACCACGTGACAATAGCCCGCTTATTTTTCATTAGCAATCTGCCTACCGAATCCTGCTATTTAAAGGCAAAAATCTCTAAATTGAAATTATTCTATTTTTTAACGCAGCTACAAACAATTTGAATAATGTCAGGACGTGGTAAAGGAGGTAAAGTAAAGGGAAAGAGCAAGACTCGTTCATCTCGTGCCGGACTTCAATTCCCCGTCGGCCGTATCCACCGTCTTCTCCGTAAAGGAAACTATGCCCAACGTATTGGTGCCGGTGCTCCAGTCTACTTGGCCGCTGTAATGGAATATTTGGCTGCTGAAGTGTTGGAATTGGCAGGAAATGCTGCCAGAGACAACAAGAAATCCAGAATTATTCCCCGTCATTTGCAATTGGCCATCCGTAATGACGAAGAGTTGAACAAACTTTTGTCCGGAGTGACCATCGCCCAGGGTGGTGTTCTTCCCAACATCCAGGCTGTACTTCTCCCCAAGAAGACCCAGAAAGCCGCCAAGTAAATACACTGACGCAATCTTTCCCTACCAACGGCCCTTTTTAGGGCCCCTAAATTTTATATGTAGTCACTTGCTAACTATTTATTTGCGATTTGTCATTTTTAAAACGTATTGTGCAATACTAATTTATCTCAAGATTAGGTTGGTATTATAATTTTTTTAAATATTTCTTTTCAAGATTACTGGTAATATTTGTAACATCAGTGAACTTGTGAAAGATAAGATGAAGTAAATGTCACTTGATTGTTTATATTTGATATAGAAAGTAAAGGTGATTAAATCTGATTTAATATCAAAACAAAATTATATTCTAATAAGGCATACGTCAAGACGGGCGGTCTCAAAAGTGAAACTAATTTTACGATTGTGAATTTTTTTTTTTTTTTTTTTTACAACAGGTCTTGGCGATATCCAATTTTAGCTGTCTAAATGCCGCTTACTTCAATGTATGAGGCTATCCCAACATTTAAATTCCCCCTTTTTTAGCCGTTAAAAGAAATATAGATTTATTTTTATTTTTTGCGATTTATTAGCCTTTTGGGGTCACACCCCCGTAGAAAGTGCGACCTTTCTGCCAGGGAGTACAGAGAGAGGGGGTGCTCCCTTCTCTTACCTGTACAAGCCGATATAGAGAGATGGCCCACTTACACGGGCCATTATTGCTACTTTCACCCGAAAAAGGCACTCAGTCCCAGCCAATTCCATGAAAGATGGGTAAAAGTAGCAATAATGGCCCGTGTAAATAAATCTATATTTCTTTTAACGGCTAAAAAAAAGGGGAATGTAAATTTGTTGGAATAGCCTCATACATTGAAGTAAGCGGCATTTAGACAGCTAAAATTGGATATCGCCAATCTTGGATAATGACCGAAATGGGGTTCCTCCGAAGAATCTTTGGCGCAACGTTACTCGATGCGTGCGTAATTTGGAGATTGGTCATACCAGGTAGAGTTGCTTCTTCAAATTGAGCGATTACAGCTCCGGTACTGGCCATGTGGTTAGAATATCCCAGGGAAGATTTTCCAGGCAAAACCAACCACAGGAGACCTAGAGAAAGATTGTTAGATAATATCCGTGAGCTTGGCTGGTCTTGCTTCGGGATCCAGCCGGATCATTTGATGAAAGCAAGTAACGACAGGTTCTCGGGTTGCGAATAATCTTCCCCCCGCTTATTAAATTTTGTTGATCTTATCTTGGCGAAATGTTTCTTTATACATTAAAATAAGGAAGTGGCTATGTATCCCATAAGAGTCTCAGACACCATGAGTTGCGGCCCGAGTTAACACAATTTGAAATCATTTAGTCATCCATTCGTAACGTAAATACATAAACAGAATAACGTCATAAATAGTGGTCAAAGGGAAATAACTTCTCATCTCAATTTATACATTACAAATTAATAAAATGGATTTTATATCAACTTGAAACTGATTAAACAAACTATTGAACATATTTTGGAAAATACTTGTAGCAACATAACAATTTTTTTTATATAGAATATATTTTAAAGTAAGATATTCGAACCTTTATTTCGAAGCTGAGGTACCCAGCTTCGCCCGGGTAAACAGATAAGAGAAGACGTAGAAAAGAAAACGTCGGTATTGGATGTGTTGTCTGGTTTACAGTATAAATGTGTGTGTATAAACTAGAGTTCGAATCGGAGACGATTGCCGCGAAACGCGATCATCACTGATAACGAATGCACAGAGAGAATCCCTTATGGTTGATTCCCAACCTGCTAGAAATAGCAGTTAGATTGGTTACCATACCCGGGATGTTTTTCTTTGATGTTATAAAGTATCAGTATCAGTATCAAACTTGGCACTACCATGCTATTAGCTGTCAGAAGTGAAAGTTTCGTCAACCTTCTCAATCGTAAACATCGTTTATTTCCGTATTACCACGACTTCTGACAGCTAATACCATGAACTTAAATGAATTTTCACCAACAGTGGAGTTACTTCTGACAGCTAATACCATGAACTATATTTTCATAGTCATGGTTATCAATGTAGAAAACAAGTCATTTTCACCAACAGTGGAGTTAACTTAAATGAAAATATAGGTGGCCCTTTAAAGGGCCAAATTAGAAAACAAATATATGGTTATCAAATTTTTTTCACCAACCCTATACATGAAATTGATAACCATGACTGAAAATATAAATGATTAAAAGGGCCAAATTAGAAAACAAGTCATGGTTATTAAATAAATTGGATTTAATCATGGCACTACAACGCTATTTTTCCATTTCATAACTTCACCAAACCACACCATACCAAGTTACACCATACTACATCGCACCAAGCTATTGATCTTGGTGTGAAAACATTTTTTCCCGTTTCCTTTTTTTTTTTCTGTGTGCTTACCACCCAATCTGACATTAAAGGTGCTCCCAATTTACATTTTTTTTTCACATATCAATAATTATGACATGGAAACATGTCGAAAATGACTATCTTTGTAGAAACTTCACCAAACCACACCATACTACATCACACCATGCTATTGATTTTGGTGTGACAAATTTTCATTTGGCATTTTTTTTTGGTGTGCTTACCACCCAATTTGACATAAATGGTGCTTGCAAATTACTATTTTATGCACATATTATCAATGAAAGAAATAGATGAAAGAATGAAGCAAAGTAATGAGTTACCGTTTTGATTGCCAGGCAAACGCGGCTGGCAGAAGACGCCTGGCAAAGGCCAGGCGCCGGAAGGGCAAATGAGAGAGTGAGAACTTAAAGTTGTTAGTTTTATAGGGTTCTGACCGGAACTTACAGAAAGGGTTCTACTTCCTGTCTAGATGTTGTTAATCTATTGGAGTTGTGAGTCACAACAAGGGAGGCAACTGCTACATAACCTCCCGCCAGAATTTTAGAATATAAAAATCGAATGAAATATGTAGCAAGTTGGCGAGAATATTGTAACAGGCATGAAAATTACGACAAAAGAAAGTTTGCAAAAATCAATGATAGATATCAAGGTAGTCAACCGCTCTTGGCCAGAGAACGACTGGACATCTATCTATCCGTCACCCAAAGATACAATGTAATAAAGTAAGAGAAGAGCTCAAAGTTCAAATGTACAAAATATAGTTCACAGGTGTGCAATCACATGACAGCAGGAAAGAAAGTGTGTTCCAGAGAATGAATGCAGGTGGTTTCTGTTCTGTGGTATATCGTGAAATTTCCAACCTCCGAATGGATTTTCTCACAGGAAGAGTGCTGCAAAAATAAATTCTCTGGTTTGTTCTGCTGGTTTTGGTTGTTGGTGAAGCTGTGTTGCTGTTGATGTTGTCTCGCGGAGTGAGCGTATTCGGTGTTTAAATTCACAGTAAAAAAAAATTTTTTGGAAAAAATGAGTTGCGCAAAGTGCTAGAAATAACAGCCGAAGTTGATGGTCGATGTTGAGAATGCGTTGACCTGGAAGGGTCAAGAGGCCAGCGACCAAAGAAATAAGCATTCTGAATAAATGCGCAGTTTTCAACGGCAAATTTTTAAACCGGCAAATAGGAGAATATAGCTTAAGGCTGAAGAATCCTTGGCGAGAAACGTTATCTCTGGCGTGCGGCTATCTCTGTGAGTCGAGAATTTGTGCTGCCTACACGTGCCAATACAAGGTTAAGTTAGGTTGAAAAAAATATTTCTAACGCGCGAGAAAATGAAAGTGCAACAGGTCGTTGGCAGCAATTTTGAAAAAAATGTGTGTGAAAGTGACAATGATGAAAAAGAAAGGCTTCACTTAGCATAATTATTGGTGTGAACTTTGAAAATAAAACTTGAACGATGAAGAAAACGATGAAAAAAAAAAAAAAGGCAATGGTTCATCGAAAATAAATGTTCCTGTTGAAATGTTTTTAAAAAAAAATATCAAATTTTTTTTTTTTTGTTTTGTTTTGAAAGTGTTCGTTGTAAGAAACGAGAAACATATATGTATCGTGAAATGCGACAGTTAGTTGATGCGTGAGAGAAAAAGTCTGTCTGTGCGAAAATTTCACATGTGCGTTTTTTTGACTGCGTATTTTCATAGTTTGTCAATAAAATTTGCTGCGTATTCGTAATGTTACTCACACAACAACAGATTCTGCTATTTTTTCTTTTTTCGGGGTGACCACTTATAACAATGAACGGCTGCGTGTTTGTATCACGTCAGGGTTACCAATATAGCGGAGAACTAGTGTGTATGAATGTAACAAGGAGACATGGTTTGTGTGTATAATATTTAATCAATAATTTAACAGTATAGCTGACATGTCAAAGAAATAGATGAAAGAATGAAGCAAAGTAATGAGTTACCGTTTTGATTGCCAGGCAAACGCGGCTGGCAGAAGACGCCTGGCGCCGGAAGGGCAAATGAGAGAGTGAGAACTTAAAGTTGTTAGTTTTATAGGGTTCTGACCGGAAGTTACAGAAAGGGTTCTACTTCCCGTCTAGATGTTGTTAATCTATTGGGGTTGTGAGTCACAACAAGGAAGGCAACTGCTACACTTATAACAAAGCACACCACAGCACATTAATCTACCCCAATCCACACCATATACTTCGCCATAACCATACTTCACCATATGGTAAATTTATTACAGAACACCTACTCCTACCATTTACATCACACCAATGCTTGCAGTTGACTATTTTTTTCACATATTATGAATGAATATAACTTTGAAACCTATCGTCAATGATTAGCTTTGTAGAAAAATGAAGGCAGAAAGTGGGTGGAAAAACCATTCACAAAGCTAGTCATTTTTAATTGCAGTGGAAATCATATTTGTTGTTAATATGCTAACAAAATAGTCAATTGCAAGCATTTTGGAGGTTGGATTAGTTGATAGGACATAAAAAAACAAAGGAAAACAAATATTGTCAATATGTTCCTGTGGAAAGTTGGGTCTTCTGTATTACTGTGTGATGCCAGAGGTCATGGTCGTGTGTCATTGCCCTTGAGAGGTGCAATTGGGAAAGGTCGGCTTAGAAATATTTACTTCTGCGTTCACAGATTGATTTGTTTAGTTTTAGAAGATCCCATTAAGGGTGAAAGCAGCCGATTCTTTGCTTAAACTTTAATCTGTTATTTTAATAAATATTTGCTCTACGGTTCTTATATATTTGATATATATTTATCCTTATCGAGCCCTCTTTGGATGTTAGTCTTCAAATTTATTATTATTACTATTTGGCTCCCTTGACTGAGTACTCTATTGACTTATATTCATCATGCAGAAACATCTGAATATTTCTACAAAGAACATACCCATACCAATCAGGAAGAAATACCTAAAACTACGTCTCCACGAACCAAAGTATCGTCTTCCTGTCTTCCTTCGGTTGCAACGTTTTTCGAAATATTTACTTCTGCGTTCACAGATTGATTTTTTTTTAGTTTCAGAAGATCCCATTAAGGGTGAAAGCAGCCGATTCTTTGCTTAAACTTTAATCTGTTATTTTAATAAATATTTTCTCTACGGTTCTTATATAATTGATATATATTTATCCCTATCGAGCCCTCTTTGGATTTTAGTCTTCATATGTATTATTATTACTATATATATATATATATATGTGTGTGTGTGTGTGTGTGTATATATTAGTTTATATATATGTGATCATATATATATATATACATACATACATATTGAGAGTATTGGCCTTGCAATCGAAAGGTTGTGAGTTCAATTCTCACACCGGGTGATGTGTTGTTTCCTTGAGCAAGACACTTTATTTCACATTGCTCCAATTTACTCAGCTGTAGAAATGAGATGATAGGACTGGGGTCCCTATCATTCCACTGCAAAGTGGTCGTAGAGGTGCCACGGCAAAAAAGCACCCAGCCCACACTGTAAAGTGGATGTGGAGGTGCCACGGGAAAAAAGCACCCAGCACTCACTGTAAATGAGGTTGGTGTTAGGAAGGGCATCCAGCTGTAGAAATCAAGCCAGAATCAGTTCCCGTCCCACCCTTGCAAGCAGGGAAAAAGTGGACGTAAAATGAAATGATGATGAATGCTCCCAGCTGTGGTCACCCCATAGTATCAAACTAACCATGGAGCTTGAAGCAATCCAATGAAGCTACACCAAGAAGGTTGCCACAATGAAGGAGATAAACTAATGGGAGAGTCTAAAAGAACTGAAACTCTACTCCTCGGAATGAAGACGAGAGAGATATGCAATGATATAGATATGGAAAATCTTGGGGGGACTAAGACCAAACTTTCGCATTGAGAGCTGGACCAATTCTCGAACAGGACGTCACTGTGTAGTACCAAAGGTCCCATCTTCCACATCTAGAACCAGGAGCAGCTATTGCAATAGCCTGGGGTTCAAAGGCCCTCAACTTGGTTTTCAAAATTTAAATTTGTGTTTTCTATTCATCAATGCTTCAAGCAAGCTATAAAACTCTGTTATATTTCATCATCATCATTTTATATCAGTTCTTCTATGCTGGCATGGGTTGTCCTGTTGTGGGCAGTGTCCGGTCGGCTGACCTTGTCTTGCTCATACGGGAACTGATTTTGGCTTGGTTTCTACAGCTGGATGCCCTTCCTAATGCCAAGCTCATTTACAGTGAGTACTGGGTGTTTTTTGTTGTGATTCCTCCACGACTACTTTACAGTGTGGACTGGGTGTCTTTTACCGTGTCACCATCACGACCACTTTACAGTGTTTCGGCCTGTTCTCATGAAAGATATATTGGCGGGTGGGATGGAGTGGTGCATACTGTATGTATGTTTCAGCCTTGACCTGGGCCCGTAGGAAGTTGGGGTTTCTGTATTACCTCATAACGCCAGAGATCTTGGTCCTGTGTCATTGCCTTTCAGAGGTGCAATTGGGCAAGGTCGGCTTTTATCACTTCATCTCAAGTCTTTCTAGGACTTTATGTAGCTGTCATCCTTCATACGAATCACATGTCCATACCAATATAATCTCCTCTCCTGCACACAACATTTGATTCCTCTTATGCCTAGTTTCTCTTTCAGTTTGTTTATGCTTTGCTGTTCGCGTATATTACTATTACACATCCATCGGAGCATACAAGCTTCATTCCTTTCTAATCTACGCAAGTCTTCTACACACAGCGCCCCGCTCTCACTACCATGCAACATTGCTGTTCATATGCACACATCATACAGTCTACCTTTTATTCTGAGGGAAAAGCCTTTTGTATCCAGCTGTGGCAGTAGCTCCCTCAACTTCTTCCACCCCGTTCTTTCAGAACACCCCCCTCCGCTGCTAATTCGGTATTGTTTTTACCAAGTCCTCCCAAACTTTGATGTCACTTGTTTTCAGTGATTGTTTGCTGCTTACTGTCTTGGTGCAACTGCTACATGTAAAGCCTACATTCTTAACTAAACTTCCTGAGTTCCCACTACATCTCTTGTGTACCCATAGTTTGCATATGGGGCAGAGGATGGAGTTTCTACCTACACCTCTCCTACATAATGAGCACACACACACACACACACACATATATACACACACTCACATATATATATATACTAGCCGAATTACCAGCGCCTTGCTGCGTTTCACACATTTTTTTTGTAAGAAAATGATGATTGATTTTAAATCAGTGATATAATTTATGGAGAAAAACTCAATATTACTCAATGTAAAATATAATGCATGAAAAATTGGAAAACATCATTTTTTTGTAATATATCAAATCAAAATTGCATTATTAAATCTTATTCTTATTTTGTTTCTTGTAAATAATTTTTTTAAAATATCAATTGAAAACTTTTGTGAATAGGCATCATATCTTGTCATTTACCTATGGTTTAAGTTTCATATAAATCGAAAGGGAAAAGTTTTCAGCGGGGGTTTGTACCCCCGGGAACCTTGATAGGCGGTTTAACCACCATTAAGGTGTCTTATAGTATTGAAATTTTGTGAATAGGCATCATATCTCTTCATTTATCTATGGTTTAAATTGCATATAAATCGAACCGAAAAAATTTTCAGTGGGGATTTTGTGCCCCCTGGTGAACCCTAATAGGGGGTTTAACCCCCATTAGGGTATTGTAATTTTATTGAAATTTGCTGAAATGATGTGAATAGGCATAATATCTTGTCGTTTACCTATGGTTTAAATTGCATATAAATCGAAGGGAAAACATTTTCAGCAGGGGTTTGTGCCACCGGTGAACCCTAATAGAGGGTTTAACCCCCATTAGGGTATTTTAATTTTATTGAAATTTGCTGAAATTTTGTGAATAGGCATCATATCTTGTCATTTACCTATGGTTTAAATTTCATATAAATCGAAGGTAAAGTTTCAGCGGCGGTTTTGTGTCCCCGATGAACCCTTTGATTAAAATGAAATATACTTATACAAGTACCCTGGGCAATGTAGTTTCAGAATATATATGGTTATGGATGGGGGTCTATCTCCAAAACCATAGGAGTTCGTAAAATCTTGTTCCATTTATTGGCCAAACTTTTCACTATAGGGCGTTTAACCCCCATTAGGGTGTCTTAATATTATTGAAATTTGCACACACACACATATATATATATATACACAAACACACACACATATATATATATATATATACACAAACACACACACACACATATATATATTCATTTCATTTTTACGTCCACTTTTCCCTGCTTGCAAGGGTGGGACGGGAACTGATTCTGGCTTGATTTCTACAGCTGGATGCCCTTCCTAACACCAACCTCATTTAGAGTGAGTGCTGGGTGCTTTTTTGCCGTGGCACCTCCACGACCACTTTGCAGTGGAATGATATGGACCCCAGTCCCTATCATCTCATTTCTACAGCTGAGTAAACTGGAGCAATGTGAAATAAAGTGTCTTGCTCAAGGAAACAACACATCACCCGGTGTGAGAATTGAACTCACAACCTTTCGATTGCAAGGCCAATGCTCTAACCACTAAGCCATGTGATATATATATATATATATATATATATACACACACACATATATATATATATATATACAGAAAACAGAACCCAGATCCCCTCAGGGAAATGGCCTTGCTCAGTATGTAGGAAAGGTGTAGGTAGGAACTCCATTCTTTGCCCCAAATGCAAACAATGGGTACACAAGAGATGTAGCGGGATCTCAGGAAGCTTAATTAAGAATGTAGGATTCACATGCAGCAGCTGTGCTGAAACAGCAAGCAAACAGCCACAGGAAACAAGTACCACCAATCTCTGGGAGGGCCCTGTAGAAACAGTAGACAGCTTCTGCTACCTAGGTGACCGAATTAGCAACGGAGGTGGGTGCTCAGAAAGTACAATAACTAGGGTAAGAACGGGATGGAAGAAGTTTAGGGAACTACTACCACTGCTAGCTGCAAAAGGCTTCTCCCTCAGAATGAAAGGCAGACTGTATGATGCGTGTATCCGAACAGCGATGTTGCATGGTAGTGAGACCTGGGCGCTGAAGGTGGAAGACTTACGTAGATTAGAGAGAAACGAAGCCTGCATGCTCCGATGGATGTGTAACAGTAATATACGTGAACGACAAAGCATAAATGAATTGAGAGAGAGACTGAGCATAAGAGGAATCAAATGCTGCGTGCAGGAGAGGCGGTTACGCTGGTATGGACATGTGATGCGTATGAAGGATGACAGCTGCATAAAAAGGTGCAGAGCACTAGAAGTTGATGGAAACCGCGGAGTGGGGAGACCCAAGATGACTTGGGATGAGGTGATAAAAGCCGACCTTACCCAACTACACCTCTCAAAGTCAATGACACACGACCGTGACTTCTGGCGTCACGCAGTAATACAGGGTACCCGACCTCCCATGGGTACATGCTGAAGCATATAAACAATATGCCCCCCCCCCCCCACCGCAAGGTGGCCGTGGAGGTGCCACGGCAAAAAAGCACCCAGCCCACACTGTAAAGTGGACGTGTAGGCGCCACGAAAAAGCACCCAGCACTCACTGTAAATGAGGTTGGTGTTAGGAAGGGCATCCAGCTGTAGAAATCAAGCCAGATCAGTTCCTGTATGAGCAAGGCATGGTCAGCCGACCAGACACTGCCCACAACAGGACAACCCGTCTAACCCATGCTAGCGTGGAAGAACGGACGTAAAACGGTGATGATGATGATGATGATGATATACACAAACACACACACACACACACATACATATATATACACACACATACACAAACACACACACACATATATCTTTTAGCAGAGCATTTTAATATTGCCACTCAATGAAAACCCTTTGTTTGTTTGGAATAAATGAATCTTGAAAATTAGGAGTGCCTGTCAGTGTGTATGTGTTTGTCTACTTAGCATCAATTTACTACCCTCCCCTACCACCAGAAAATGTATAAATACCACGATATTACATTGATAGTCGGCTTTTCTGATGATTTCCTCTGAATGAAACAGTTCTAGCCCTGTTGAAGCCATTTCTATATTAAATATATATATATATATACTCTTTTAGCTGTTCCATCCATCCGGCTGAGACCATGATTGGGCACTGCCCTTGTTGCTACACATTCTATCTCCAGCCTGTGTTGGCTGGCCATTGATGTAAGAGGGAGTTCGTTGCTGCTGCCCTTAGGTTACCTTCGAACCGTGATGTGGGCTCATCTGGGATCCTGGATAACAGGGTGTCGAGAAGTTTCTTGAAAATATCCACGGCCACACCATGTAGATCTCTCAAATCCCTTGGCAGTTTGTTGAAGAGTTGAGGGCCTTTGAACCCCAGTCTATTGCAATATCTGCTTCTTGTTCTAGATGTGGAAGACGGGACCTTTGTCACCACACAGTGACGTCCTGTTCGGAGGTTGGTCCCGCTCTCAATACCAAAGTTTGGCGCTAGTCCCTCCAGGATTTTCCACATGTATATCACTGCGTATCTCTCCCGTCTTCATTCCAAGGAGTAGAGTTTCAGTTCTTTTAGCCTCTCCCAGTAGCTCATCTCCTTCATCGTGCAATCCTCTTGGTGTAGCTTCGTTGGATTGTCTCAAGTTCCATGGTTACTTTGATACTATGGGGTGACCACAGCTGGGAGCAATAGTCCAGGCGGCTTAGGACAAATGGCCTTCATAGTATCAACATGGTCTCCCGGTCTCTTATATAGAAAACCTCAAATAAAAGTCAAGATTTGCTTCGATTTAACAGAGCAGAAAGAATTCGCGTCAGAATATTCCAACCAATCCAGCCTCTATCAGCTGAATAAATATGTATATGGATATATATATATACACACCCACATGCACATATATATATATATATATATACACACACACATATATATACACAGACACACATACATACACGCATGCATGCATACATGATGGCTGCCCCCTTGTTATCGAGTATGGCCAGTGCACGATATACCATTATTAATTAATTCTATCGTGCAATTCCTGTGCGTGAAGATATTTAAAGTGAGGAAAGACTGTGCACTGAGCCAATCCCACTCTCTGAGCGACAGTAGCTATAACCCGAAAAGAAGAAAATATCAACACCATCGGTAACTACTGAGCCGCAGGTTTTATATCGGAGTTATCCCAGTTTCCTGAGTTGCCTTCTCCTAGAAGAATGCCCTGAAAAAGGCTAGGGGTCCTTCACTCCCAGTGGTTTAACTGCACGATCGGGTGTCCAGCCCGATTATTTCTATGTCCCCGCGCATGTACATACACATGCACCCATGTATATACACATATACATACATATGTACATGTGTATATACATATTTACACACTTTTGGATGGCCGTTGACTCTTATGAGATCTTCCGGCTTTTGTCAGGTTTTGTTTTTTGTCTTGCAGGGTGTCCAAAACACCCTCCTCACCAAGTAAACTTGGTGGGGTTACCGGTTTAGTCGCCGACGACCGACCATGCGACAGGTTGTACTGGTTTACATGTTACCAATAGCACTCAAGAGTGACCCAACATACATACATACTACATGATGGCTGCAAACTCGTGTTCAAGTATTGCCATCGCCCGATAAAATATTCAAAAATGTGAAGCACAAATGCGACTCTTTAAACCAGCCAAATACTTGCACCCTCTGGCACACACATGGCAACTTTAGGCTTCCCCGAAACCTTCCATTGCTTTGTTCTGGCTGTATGTTCACATGTATCTTTTAAGACCTCCCATGCTTGTACATTTCTTACACCTTTTCAGATCATAATCTACATGAGGTCTACTGATATGACTTTGTTCGTGTCTAATCAAACCAGCTTTGCTCAGGCTGACTCGACCACAATGCTGGCAAACCAGATGATGTTCAACAGCAGGCAGTTCAGAACAGTCTCAATCCTCACCTTCCTTTTCAGTGTTAGGTGTTCTCTCCGACGAGTTTCAAAGTGTTCACCACCTGACTTGATCAAACGTCTCCACTTCACATGCTCGTCAGCCATTTTCTCCCATTCGTCAGATGAAATTCCAGCACAAGCCAAGGTGCCCCTGATACAGTCCCGGTACCGCCTTTTTGATTTATGTGGTGGTCGCCTTCCTTCACACAGTTCTCCATAGAGAAGTTGCTTTGGAATACGACCATCAGACATCCGGACCACGTGACTGCACCACCTCAACCGATACCGAAAGATTATGCTCTCTATAGTCATGCACCTGCTCCGTTCTAGAACTTCCAAATCACTGGCGAACATTTTCCACCACACCCCAAGTAACTTATGAAGAGATTGTTGGTGAAATCTCTCCAGATCCTTGAGGTGCTTTCTGTATGTAACCCACGTTTCACAAACATAAAGTAAAGAGGAGACGACACAAGTCAAATACACTTTCACCTTGGTTTCGATAGTGATACCTCGTCTGGACCATAAACGTTGATGCAGCTGTTCAAAAGCATCACTGGCTTTCTTGATTCTTAAGGATATTTCATTATCATGCGTGCATGGAGTGTTCAACGTACTACCAAGGTAAACAAACTTGTCAGCAACTTTTAGCCTCTTTCCGTACACATACACACTTGGTGCAGTGTACTCGTTTCCAGGTACTGGCTGATACATCACAACAGTCTTTTCCAAGCTTATTGTGATGCCCAAAGTGCTGCAAGCTGCAGAAAAAGTGTTCATAATATGCTGCATGTTACTTTGTGAGTGTGCAAATAGATCGCAGTCGTATGCATACAAAAACTCGGATTATAGATGTTGTGCTTGTACCAAAGCGCCTGGTGTTGAACAACCTTCCTGAAGTGCGATACCTGATGTAAACCCCATGAGAACAATATTTGAATGCCATGAGAAATACTATCGTAAAATATAAGGAAAACAGAGTTGGAGCCGGAATGTCCCCCTGCTTCACTCCATTTTCAACTGATATTGGTTGAGAGATGCTACCACCAATACTGACCAAAGCCTTCATGTCATCATGGAAAGAATGCAGAATCTTCTACCCTACCTTGGATTTTTTTCCCACAAAGCAGTTCAATTGACAGTGTCAAAGGCCTTTGTCAAGTCAACAAAGACCTGGTAAAGGTCCATACATTGTTCGATACACTTTTCCTCTTTCATTTCTGAACCCACACTGCGACTCAGGCAACACATTCAGAGCAACTCTTGGGATCAATCTATCCATCAATATTCAACACGACTTTACCAACTACTGAAAGAAGGGATATGACATGATAATTGCCACATTTATCCTTGCCGTCCTCTCCTTTATGGAGAATCACCATGAGCGCATCCTTCTTGTGGGACATTCTCATCTTCCCACACCATTTTCATGAGGTCAGTCAGGCGCTGCGTGAAGTTTTCACCACCACGCTTCAAAACCTCTCCACTCAGACCATCCATACCAGGACTTACCACAGTTCAGCTTATGCACAACAGAAGTCCCCTCTGCAAGAGAAGATACATTAGCCATCTCATATGCTTCACTGGTTCAATAGGAATGGAACAAATGAAATCATCATCAACCTGGGATGGCTGGTTTAAGAGCTCATTAAAGTGATCTCTCTATTTGTCGAGTGTCTTTTGGGTCGCGCAGTAATTGCTTGCCATCTTTTGATCTCAAAGGGGCCACTGGAGAGCTGAAAGGGCCATACACCTCTGTGAGTAGAAAGTGCGGCAGTTTCACATTGTTGCCGTCAGATGCCACTTGAACTTCATCTGCTTTGTTGCTCCACCAGGTATTTTGCATAGCCCTGAGTTTCACCTGCACTTCCTTCTTTACCTGTCTGTAACGCTCATAATTGTCGCCAACAGAGCTACCACCTTTAAGAACTGCATCAAGTGCCTTTTGTTTTGTCTAGCAGAGCCTTGACCTCCTGGTCATTCTCATCAAACCAGTCCGTTTTCTTGTGACAAAGCCAAGGAGCTCTGCTGAAGTCCTTCCAGTTGTTCTCATACACACATACATACTTACATATATACATGTATACATACATGCATGCATCCATACATACATACATCCATACATGTATACACACATACATACATCCATCCATACGTGTATATATACATACATACAATGGTTAAAGTGTTTGACTGACGACCATAAGTTCATGGGTTCATATTTGCGACCGGGTAGTTATTGAATCAACCTGATATCAATGTTTATTATACAGCACTCTTCCTCTTTGGTATAATATGACACATAGTAATATCTAACATAGTACCCATCTAATCTGTTATAATATGATTTACCTTTCCTCTGTGAAGGCACATGTCTTAGGGGTTACGGTACTGGACTAACCATTATAAAGTCATGGGCTCGTTTCTTTGATCCTGCAGCATGTTGCGTCCTTCAGTAAAATACTTTAGTTTGTGTAGCATCTTCTACCAGGACTTGCGGCAGACATAATATCAGTAATGGAAAAAACCTTGTTTCATTAGTATGACCTGGAAATCAGTTCCACTCTATTTATCTTCTTTATTAAAGGCAATCAAATTATTTTTTATTTTATTCTTTTTCTTATTTTTCCATGTTTGTTAAATAAATTCCAAAAAATCGAACTAAATTGAAATTTTGTAATAAAATTTCCATAAAAGTTAATGTTTACAATACAATAAAATGTAATAAAATGTATTGAAGTCGACGAAATGTGGACCTTCATTTTTGAAAGATGGATAAGGCTATAAGCAGGCCTTACAATATTGTACCACAATTTTCCTTTGTGCAAAAGTGGGCAGCCGAATTTAGGAAAGGATAGGGGATTCTTGAAGATGATCCAATGTCTGGACATCCGACAACTGCCACTACCGAGGAAAACATTGATCTCAGTACTGCAACACCGATGGAAGAAGTGTGTGGAACGCAAGGGAGACTATGTTGAAAAATAAACCTCATTTGGTCACATTCCATGAGAGTATCTTTGTCAACCTTCGTATCTATGCGCAATATACGTAAAGATACAGAATTGCGAGCACGACAACGCTATTAGCTGTCATATTTGTTGGTGAAAAAAATTTGATTATAAAACTTAAATTTATGAATGACTTGTTTTCTACATTGATAACCATGACTTGTTTTCTAATTAACTTAAATTTGTTTTCTAATTTGGCCCTTTTAAGGGCCACCTATATTTTCATTTAAGTAATTCCACTTACATCGATATGCTTTATAACCATGACTTGTTTTCTAATTTGGCCCTTTTAAGTCTTCCCTCTCTCTCTCAAATTATCCCTCTTATACAGTTTCTCTCTCAACTCACCACATGTCCATACCATCTGTCTTCTCTCCCACACAATACAACTTATCCCTCTTACACACAGTTTCTCTCTCAACACATCACATGTCCATACCATCTCAGTCTTCTCTCCCACACACCACAACTTATCCCTCTTATACCCAGTTCCTCTCTCAACTCATCACATGTCCATACCATCTCAGTCTTCTCTTCCACACACTACAACTTATCCCTCTTATACCCAGTTTCTCTCTCAACTCATCACATGTCCATACCATCTCAGTCTTCTCTCCCACACACTACAACTTATCCCTCTTATACCCAGTTTCTCCCTCAACACATCACATGTCCATACCATCTCAGTCTTCTCTCCCACACACTACAACTTATCCCTCTTATACCCAGTTTCTCTCTCAACACATCACATGTCCATACTATCTCAGTCTTCTCTCCCACACACTACAACTTATCCCTCTCAGATACAGTTTCTCTCTCAACTCATCTTTGCTTGGTCATTCACGCACATTGACATTGAGCATGCTTGCCTCATTTCTCTCCAGCCGTCGCATATCCTCTGCAGTTGCTGCCCATGTCTCACTACCATGCAGCATTGCGCTCCTCACACAGGCATCATATAACTGGCCTTTCGTACGCATGGGGAGAAACCCTTCTTTGTCAGCAGAGGAAGCAGCTCCCTAAACTTCTTCCAACCCGTCCTTATTCCAGATACTAGGGCCTCGGAGCACCCTCCTCCATTGCTAATCTGATCACCTAGATATTATCTACTTTTAGATTCAGAATAACAGCTCCAACCTAGAAAAGTGCCTGCCTTGTATTGTGCTACTGGGACGTCTGCTAGAAAGTTCGAAAGACTTGCTTAAGACATTCTACCATTCTTATAGTGAGTATTACAATATTACCAGATTCTTTTACTGGTTTCAGTCATTAGACTGTGGCCATGTGGGGGCACTGCCTTGATTTATTTGTCTCTATCCTTCATCACTAACTCAATTACACACAGTTTCTTTCCCCCCTCTCTCTCTGTATATATCTATCTATCTAAGACAGAGAATGTCTGTAGGTTTTGCTTTGTACATAGGCAAGGTGGGTCTTCTGCATTACTGCGTAGCGCCAAAGATCTCGGTCCAGTGACATTGTCTTAGAGAGGTGCAAGTGGTCAGAATTTATCAAATCATCATTTTGCCGTGGCACCTCCACGACCACTTTGCAGTGTGGGCTGGGTGATTTTTTTTCCGTGGCACCTACACGTCCACTTTTCAGTGTGGGCTGCGTGCTTTGTTGCCGTGGCACCTCCACGACCACTTT
>OZ024747.1:93751712-93759212 GCA_964016885.1 Eledone cirrhosa
CGACAGCAGAAGAGGACTATCCTCAGGAGAAAAATATGGAAGCTAAAGGACCCCACAGCCAGAAATAAATTTCAAAGCATATTACTTGATGCTTTCGACAGTAAGGAAGAGCATTTAGAGTCGGACAATATAGAGGGACAGTGGGAATTTCTGAAAGCAAACCTGCTGATGGCGACAGACGAAGTCTGTGGCTGGAGCAGGCCTGTAGGCAGGAGGAGAGTAACATGGTGGTGGAACAGTAGGGTGGAGGGGTCAATTAAGGCCAAAAAGCAGGCTTGGAAAGTATGGCGGGATGGGGGAAGTAGAGAAGACTATCAAGTGGCCAGGAGGGAGGCTAGGAGACAAGTGTACTTCGCAAGAAGGGAAGCAGAGGAAAGAAAGTTCAAGCATGTTCTACAACGCGAGGACCAAAAACGTGAGGTGTTCAGGATTGCTAGGCAATGTGTCAAGGAAAACCGTGATATTGTCGGGGAGAAGTGTGTACTTAATGATGACGGCGTACTTGCCATCACCGACGCTGATAAGAAGGTAGCTTGGAAGTGCCACTATGAAAGGCTACTAAATGAGGAGAATAAATGGGAGAAAGTCAGTCTTCCCCCACATCGACCCAATAGAGGGACCAGCAGTGTTAGTCGAGGGTAGTATAATAAGTAAGGCAATCAAGGATATGAAGACGGGTAAGGCGGCTGGGCCTTCGGAAATAGTTGCTGAGATGCTGAAGGCATCTGGCTCGGTGGGACACACCTTGGTCACTCGGATAGTTAACCAAGTCGTACAGAATGGGGTTGTTCCGAAGGACTGGCATAGCATCATCATCGTTAACTGTTATAAGGGTAAAGGAGATGCCCTAGATAGGAGTAACTATAGAGGCATTAAACTAATCGACCAGGTCATGAAGGTCACGGAAAAAGTAATAGCGCAACTAATCAGAGAGAGAATTGACCTAGATGAAATGCAGTTCGGGTTTGTGTCAGGCAAAAGTACCACAGACGCTCTTTTCATTGTACGTCAACTACAGGAGAAGTACCTAGCTAAAGGTAAACCCCTCTACTTAGCTTTTGTCGACTTGGAGAAAGCCTTCGACAGAGTCCCCCGTTCCATTATCTGGTGGGCCCTTAGAAAACTAGGTGTCGACGAATGGCTTGTGAGAGCTATACAAGCCATGTATAAAGAAACAGTCAGCAAGGTTAGAATTAACAACGAATATAGTGAAGAGTTTAGCGTAAAAGTTGGCGTCCATCAGGGCTCTGTTCTCAGCCCCCTACTATTTATTATTGCCCTTCAGGCTATAACAGAGGAGTTCAAGACCGGCTGCCCATGGGAACTCCTATACGCAGACGACCTGACACTCATAGCGGAATCAATGGCCGAGCTAGAGAAGAAATTCCAAACATGGAAGCACGGCCTAGAATCAAAAGGCCTTAAAATTAACCTGGCTAAGACTAAAGTTCTAGTTTGTAGGAAAGAAAATAAGGCGGCGGTCCCTTCCGGGAAATGGCCATGCTCAGTGTGTAGGAAAGGCGTAGGTAGAAACTCCATTTTATGTCCCAAATGCAAAGTATGGGTGCATAAAAGATGTAGTGGGATCACAGGTAAGCTAACTAAGAACTTAGATTTTACATGTGGGCGGTGCTGTTGTGCAATAAGTAGCAGCGAGTGCCCACAAAATACTAACTGTTTCAATTGCGCAGAGGGCTCTATAGAAATAGTCGACAGCTTCCGTTACCTGGGTGACAAAATCAGCAGTGGGGGAGGGTGCTCTGAAAGTACAGTAGCTAGAATCAGAACTGGATGGAAAAAGTTCAGAGAGCTTATACCACTATTAGCTGCTAAAGGGTTCTCCCTAAAAATGAAAGGCAGGTTGTATGATGCCTGCATACGAACAGCAATGTTGCATGGCAGTGAGACCTGGGCATTGTGCGCAGAGGATATACGCAGAGTAGAGAGGAACGAAGCTTGCATGCTCCGCTGGATGTGTAATAGTAATATACGTGAACGGCAAAGCATAAACGAACTAAGGAAAAAATTAGAAATAAGAGGGATCAGATGTTGTTTACTCGAGAGAAGGCTACGTTGGTACGGACACGTGATGCGCATGAAAGTCGATAGCTGTATAACAAAGTGCAGGGCAATAAAGATAGACGGTAGCCACGGAATAGGCAGACCTAGAAAATCCTGGGACGAGCTGATAAACTCCGACCTCACACACTTACACCTCTCCAAGACAATGTCACTGGACCGAGACCTTTGGCGGTACTCAGTAATAGAGAAGACCCGCCTTACCTAAATACATAGTAAAACCTACTACAGCCAGTAGGCATCTCTAACAAAATACACCCCCGTCCCACCACACCACCCCTTCCTATGTAAAGTTATGTTGGTGCCACAACATCCAGGCCGAAACAAATGAGATCGTGTAGGTGTCACGACAAAAAAACACACAGTCCACGCTGTAATGTGGCCGTGTAGGCAACACGGTAAAAACCTCCCAGTCCCACACTGTAAATGTGGTTGGTGTTAGGAAGGGCATCCAACTGTAGAAAACCTGCCAGACAGTCCTATGCGAGCAAGACAATCACTCTTGCCTCAAGTGGGAATACCCCCGTCCAAACCCATGCAAGCGTGGAACACGGACGTTAAACGTTGATGATGATGATGATGATGATATATATATATATATACCCACATGTCACTAAATCTCTTTCTCTCTCTAACAGACCTCACTCTGTGATGTCTGGCTGTCTCGCTGACCCATCCCAATACTGATGTCCAGCTCTCCATTCTCTACATCATCCTACTGATGGTCAAAGAACCAGTTATTAGACTATCCCTGTCAAAGGGCAAAGGAGCTCTTAAGAGTCAATGGCCATCCAAAATCACCGGGAGAGATGACCCCTTAGCCTTTGTCAAGGCAGAATTCTAGGAGAAGGTAAACTCTGATATAACACCTGCAACCCTGATGGTATCCAATGATGTTGACTTGTTCTTCTTTTTGGTAAATATCATCGTGGTTAAGAAAGTGGGACTGGCTTTGTGCAGTGCCTTGGCTCACTATAAAAGCTTCACGGCACAGGTATTGCTTTATATCTGGAGATCTCTCTGCACTTGTCATCACGGGGTACAATGGGCCCAGCACTATGTGTCAGTAATTGTCACAAGTGTAGTGTTTGTACCAGAGTTTTCAAATCGCTAGCTGGACTAAAAAGTCACACTCGTTCAGCGCATCAGTATGGGTTCTCCTACATGGATATAAAGTTATGGCCGTACTCGAAAACGAGTTGGCAGCCACCATGTATGTGTGTATGAACGTGTATATATATATATATATATAGTTAGAGCATTGGCCTTGCAATCGAAAGGTTGTGAGTTCAATTCTCAGACCGGGTGATGTGTTGTTTCCTTGAGCAAGACACTTTATTTCACATTGCTCCAGTTTACTCAGCTGTAGAAATGAGATGATAGGGGCTGGGGTCCCTATCATTCCACTGTAAAGTGGTCGTGGAGGTGCCACAGCAAAAAAGTACCCACCACTCACTGTAAAGTGGTCGTGGAGGTGCCACAGCAAAAAAGCACCCAGCACTCACTGTAAATGAGGTTGGTGTTAGGAAGGGCATCCAGCTGTAGAAATCAAGCCAGTATCAGTTGCCGTCCCACCCTTGCAAGCAGGGAAAAGCGGACGTAAAATGATGATGATGATGATGATGATATATATATATATATCTGTATATATATACATATATAACGCCGGGTTCTTCTACGTGGAAAAGTCGTTCTTGTCTTGTCTGTTGCCGTTTCTGGCGCTCCTCGTCAAGCTGGTGCTCGGCGTGCCGCCCGTAGGAAGAAGGATGGGTGCCATACGGAATGGCTGGGTGAGGGGTCACAGAAATCTCCCCTCGGGTCACCCCCGAAGAGATGGAACTCCTCTGAAATACCTAAATAGTCGGCCATATATATATATATATATAAACCCAGACACGTTCCATCATCCATTTTTCTAAAAAAATAAATCATACACACAACACCAGCATCAACAGTTTTCCAAGAGATGTCAACATGAATGGACCTGTTATTTTTATCTAAAGACATTTTTTCCAATTCCATCCTGCCCGTCCTCTTTATCTTATTTCTCATTCTTTCTTCTGATGAAGGACTAGCGCCCGAAACGTTAATACCCTCTTCCTGCTATATCAATCGTTAACCTAATATATCCCTTCCATATACTGTACTGATTGTGTTGTTATTTCTGTTTACCTTTTACATATATATATGGTGGCTGCCAACTCGTTTTCGAGTACAGCCACTACTTTATATCCATGTAGGAGAACCCCTACCGATGCGCTGAACGAGTGTGACTTTTGAGTCCAGCCAGCGACTTGAAAACTCTGGTACAAACACTACACTTGTGACAATTATTGACACATAGTGCTGGGCCCATGGTACCATGTGACAAGTGCAGAGAGATCTCCAGATATAAAGCAATGCCTGTGCCATGAAGCTTTTATAGTGAGCAAAGGCATTGCACAGAGCCAGTCCCACTCTCTTAACCAAGATGATATTTACCAAAAAGTAGAACAAGTCAACATCATTGGATACCATCAGGGTTGCAGGTGTTATATCAGAGTTTTCCTTCTCCTAGAATTCTGCCTTGACAAAGGCTAAGGGGTCATCTCTCCCGGTGATTTTGGATGGCCATTGACTCTTAAGAGCTCCTTTGCCCTTTGACAGGTTTTGTTTTTAGTCCTGCAGGATGTCCAAAGTCACCCTCCTCACCAAGAAACCTTCGTGGGGTTGCCAGTTTAGTCGCCAACGACCCGACCATGAAACAGGTTGTACTGGGATACATGTTACCAGTAGCACCAACTGGTGACCTGACGTAACATATACATATATATATATATATATATATACATACACACACACATATATATATATATATAGAGAGAGAGAGAGATAGATGTGTGTATATATACAGAGTGTCCCCTAAAAATGTATACACACTTCAACAACATTCAAATATATATATATGTTTACATTTTGGGGGGACACTCTGTATATAGTCAGATATATGTAGGTGTGTATGTATATATATACATATATATATATAAATATATATATCTTTCTCTTTCTCTCTATATATAACCAGAATGGTTGCATTTTTTAAGGGTATGTCAATATTTATTTATAAAACTAACCTATATTATATTTTATCTGATGAAAGCGCACCATAGTTTGCTCTGGTGGCCCTTGAAATATGTATAATGAAATAAATATGGTTTTATAAATATAGTTTCCATTTGTTAATATATTGTATAATATATTGTATATATATATATATATATATATATATATATATATATATATATATATATGTGTGTGTGTGTGTATATATATATCATCAACATCGTTTAACGTCCATGTTCCACGCTTGCATGGGTTTGGACGGTAATTTTCCCACTTGAGGCAAGATTGGTTGTCTTGCTCGTATAGGACTGTCTGGCGGGTTTTCTACGGCTGGATGCCCTTCCTAACACCAACCACATTTACAGTGTGGAACTGGGAGGTTTTTACCGTGTTACTTACACGCCCACATTACAGCGTGGACTGTGTGTTTTTTTGTCGTGACACCTACACGACCTCATTTGTTTCGGACTGGATGTTGTGGTAGCAACATAACTTTACATTGAAAGGGGTAGTGTGGGGGTAGTGGGACGAGGGTGTATTTTGTTAGAGGTGCCTACTGACTGTAGTAGGTTTCACTTTGTACTTAGGTAAGGCAGGTCTTCTGTATTACTGTGTAGCGCCAAAGATCTCGGTCCAGTGACATTGTCTTGGAGAGGTGTGTGTGAGGTCTGAATTTGTCAATTCGTACCAGGTTTTTCTGGGTCTGCCTACTCAGTGGCTACCGTCTATTTTTATTGCCCTGCACTTTTTTATACAGCTGTCGTCTTTCATATATATATATATATATATATATATATATATATACACACACACATATATATATATATATATACATACATATATATATACACACCTCACATATATACACACAATAGAATGCATCACACCACTTCAATTGTGCTATTCTTGAATATATATATTCACAAAAATAATAATAATAATAATAATTCATTATTATTAACTTTCACCCCACATAATATATTTTTTAAACAATCACTGTAAAATATGCAACATCTTCACAATATTTGTTCTCTTCTTTCTCTCTCTCTCTCCCTCCCCCACTTTCTCTCTGTCTCCCTTTATATATATATATATGTGTGTGTGTGTAGTGTATAGAAATATGTATATATATATATGATAATGATAATGAAAATTGTTGTGTACAGTGCTCAGGTGCACTACAACTCATCAAAGGTGCATGTATGGTACATAGAATAATGTACAAATGTCAGGAAAGTGAACAGTGTATGAGTCATGATATACATGTGTGTGTATATGGAGGGGGGATATCAGCTGTAGCGTTGGCGAATCTCGGGAAGCATGGAGGTTTTAAAGAATGCAGGGTCTCGACAGCTAAGAACCGACGCAGTTAGTTTGTTCCATGGAGGTTTTAAAGGATGCAGTGTCTCAACAGCTAACAACTGACGCAGGTAGTTTGTTCCATGGAGGTTTTAAAGGATGCAGTGTCTCGACAGCTAACAACTGATGCAGGGAGTTTGTTCCATGGAGGTTTTAAAGGATGCAGTGTCTCGACAGCTAACAACTGATGCAGCTAGTTTGTTCCATGGAGGTTTTAAAGGATGCAGTGTCTCGACAGCTAACAACTGATGCAGGGGGTTTGTTCCATGGAGGTTTTAAAGGATGCAGTGTCTCGACAGCTAACAACTGACGCAGGTAGTTTGTTCCACGGAGGTTTTAAAGGATGTAGTGTCTCGACAACTAACAACTGATGCAGGGAGTTTGTTCCATGGAGGTTTTAAAGGATGCAGTGTCTCCACAGCTAACAACTGATGCAGGGAGTTTGTTCCATGGAGGTTTTAAAGGATGCAGTGTCTCCACAGCTAACAACTGACGCAGGTAGTTTGTTCCATGGAGGTTTTAAAGGATGCAGTGTCTCGACAGCTAACAACTGACGCAGGTAGTTTGTTCCACGGAGGTTTTAAAGGATGTAGTGTCTCGACAACTAACAACTGATGCAGGGAGTTTGTTCCATGGAGGTTTTAAAGGATGCAGTGTCTCGACAGCTAACAACTGATGCAGGGAGTTTGTTCCATGGAGGTTTTAAAGGATGCAGTGTCTCGACAACTAGCAACTGATGCAGCTAGTTTGTTCCATGGAGGTTTTAAAGGATGCAGTGTATCGACAGTTAACAACTGCAGGGAGTTTGTTCCATGGAGGTTTTAAAGGATGCAGTGTCTCAACAGCTAACAACTGATGCAGGGAGTTTCTTCCATGCTTCAGCAACTGTGAGTGTGAAGGAATGTTTCTGAAAGTCATGGGAGTTGTGCTGTTTTCTGACATTGTTGGCATGTCCATGTG
>OZ024747.1:93761712-93781712 GCA_964016885.1 Eledone cirrhosa
AGTCAATGGAAACCGCGGAGTGGGGAGATCCAAGAAGACCTGGGATGAGGTGATAAAAGCCAACCTTACCCAATTACACCTCTCAAAGGCGATGACACACGACCGTGACCTCTGGCGTCATGCAGTAATACAGAGTACCCGACCTCCCATGGGTACAAGCTGAAGCATATAGACAATATGCCCCCACACCCTCCCACTGGAAAGTGGTCGTGGAGATGCCACAGCAAAAAAGCACCCAGCCCACACTGCAAAGTGGACGTGGAGGTGCCACGGCAAAAAATCACCCATCACTCACTGTAAATGAGGTTGGTGTTAGGAAGGGCATCCAGCTGTAGAAATCAAGCCAGAATCAGTTCCCGTATCAGCAAGACAAGGTCAGCCGACCACACACTGCCCACAACAGGACAACCCGTCTAACCCATGCTAGCGTGGAAGAACGGACGTAAAACGGTGATGATGATGACACACACACACATATATATATACACACACACAGACATTTATATATATATATATATACACACATATATACACAGACACATATACACACAACCATATATACACACAGACACACACATACACAGCCCACATATATATATATACACACACACACATACTATTTACCTTGTGCAACAGACTCTTCATGAGGACTTGATCTGATTGGATTTGACCAGCTTTTAACATGACATGTGCATTCTTCAGCATCTGGTGGATGTGGTATTTCAGGATGACGGTATTGTGATCATGATCTAGGAACTGGTTTATGAAGGAACGGTAGACACAGGCATATATAGAGAAACAAATGGCTTTGTTATATACACAAGATGTGGAGGTGGGCGGTAATTAAATTTCGACCAGCTAATCCCATATTCCTGGTTTGTGTCCTTAAGCTGCCAGATTTTATTGGCCAGCGTTGTTTAGTTCTCTAGTCTACGGTTCTTCATATTGGCAACATGACCCTCCCAAAGTATAACAATATCGGTTTCAACACACGTTTTCAGATAAAGAATCTTGCTAAACAAATTCAGAAACGAAATATATTTATATATTTATATATACATGGAGGCACATGGCTTAGTGGTTAGAGCATTGGCCTTGCAATCGAAAGGTTGTGAGTTCAATTCTCAGACCGGGTGATGTGTTGTTTCCTTGAGCAAGACACTTTATTTCACATTGCTCCAGTTTACTCAGATGTAGAAATGAGATTATAGGGACTGGGGTCCCTATCATTCCACTGTAAAGTGGTCATGGAGGTGCCACGGCAAAAAACCACCCAGCACTCACTGTAAATGAGGCTGGTGTTAGGAAGGGCATCCAGCTGTAGAAATCAAGCCAGAATCAGTTCCCGTCCCACCCTTGCAAGCAGGGAAAAGCGGACGTAAAATGATGATGATAGTTCTGGTGATAAACACAGTGAAGGAAGCAGAGTCTGGGTCAAGTCTGGCCATAGTTGGCCCCATTGCGCTTTGCTCCGGTGAGGATTGTTGGGTATTTTATAGCTGGAGGCCCTTCCTAACACCAACCACACAAAGCAAGGATATAAATAAAGGGAGACTTTACCTTGATGATGAGGGAAAGTATAGGGTCAGAGAAATCTGACATTTTGTGACCCCTAAACAAGACATCAAGTAATACATGGTTCCATGGTTGAGAAAGGATCTGGCTTTCTAGAGAGAGAGGAAGAGAAAGTGTATGAGAGAGAGAGAGAAGAAGAAGCTTTACCTCACTCTATATTTACTATTGTATTTTCACAGTAAAGGCTTTACCTCACATAATATCTCACATAACATTTACATTACTCTATATATACAATTGTGTTGTCACAGTAAAGTCTTTATCTTACATAATATCGAATCTATGAGATTTTGAAAGTATTTATTTTGAGAACAATACCATAACATCAGTTTGAGTGACCAGTTACAGCCAGCTTCAACAGAAAGAGTTAGAGAATTCTGGCCAGATTTGGCCGGTTTGAACATTAAAGGGTTAATAGGCTGATAGAACAATAGTTCCCACAATCAAGTCTGCTACCTTTTTTGTAGAGTACAACTATCAATGCTTTCTTGAACATGTCTGGGCTTTTTTCCTGTAGTGATAAAACAGTTAAAAAGATGTTGAAGTACTTTGATAATTGGTTCACCTCCAGCTTTGATGGATATGTACTTACCTGTGAGAGGATCGTTGGTGTTGAGGTAGTCCAACATATGAAGGAGACACTGTACTGAGTCTTGTTGTCCAATACAGAGATTCTGTGGAAGAGAGAGAAAGAGGAATCACCAACAAATTCTTGCTTGATATAAATATATATATATGGAGGCACATGGCTTAGTGGTTAGAGCATTGGCCTTGTAATCGAAAGGTTGTGAGTTCAATTCTCAGACAGGGTGATGTGTTGTTTCCTTGAGCAAGACACTTTATTTCACATTGCTCCAGTTTACTCAGCTGTAGAAATGAGATGATAGGACTGAGGTCCCTATCATACCACTGCAAAGTGGTCGTGGAGGTGCCACGGCAAAAAAGCACCCAGCCCTCACTGTAAAGTGGTCGTGGAGGTGCCACAGCAAAAAAGCACCCAGCCCTCACTGTAAAGTGGTCGTGGAGGTACCACGGCAAAAAAGCACCCAGCACTCACTGTAAATGAGGTTGGTGTTAGGAAGCGCATCCAGCTGTAGAAATCAAGCCAGAATCAGTTCCCGTCCCACCCTTGCAAGCAGGGAAAAGCGGACGTAAAATGATGATGATGATGATATATATATATGTATGTATGTAGACCACATGTGACCCGTTGGGTAACGTTCACCTCAAAATAATTTTATACAGACATGTATATAATGTGAAACTGGAAGGCCCATATATATATATATATATATATATATATGTATATATATATATACGTGTGTGTGTATATATATATATGTGGGTGTCTGTGATCTATATGTATTGGTCATAGACACACACATATACATATATATATACACACACTCACATATATATATACACACACTCACATATATATATACACAACACCACCAGCTCTCTCTCTCCCTCTCTCTTTGTCTCTCTTTCAATCTATTCTGTCACAACCACTCTCTCTCTCTCTCTATTTATGAAGGTACCCCAGAAACCCCATATCTCAGGAACCCATGCTCTGATTTACTCGAAATTTGTTTTATTCCATTTGTATTCCCATTTCAGGGTCAACTTCCTTTCAACTCCCATTATGTGCCCTTTTGGCTGTATTACATTACATTACATAGATATTTTTATCTAAAGGCATTTTTTCCTATTCCAACCCTGCCCGTCCCCTCAATCTATTTTATTTCTCATTCTTTCTTCTGATGAAGGACTAGCGTCCAAAACGTTAAGACCCTCTTCCTGCTATATCAAGTGTTAACCTAATATATCCCTTCCATATACTGTACCGATTGTGTTGTTATTTCTGTTTACCTTTTATATACATATATATAGTTTGTTCCATGGAGGTTTTAAAGGATGCAGTGTCTCAACAGCTAACAACTGATGCAGGTAGTTTGTTCCATGGAGATTTTAAAGGATGCAGTGTCTCGGCAGCTAACAACTGGTGCAGGTAGTTTGTTCCATGGAGGTTTTAAAGGATACAGTGTCTCGACAGCTAACAACTGATGCAGGTAGTTTGTTCCATGGAGGTTTTAAAGGATGCAGTGTCTCGGCAGCTAACAACTGATGCAGGTAGTTTGTTCCATGGAGGTTTTAAAGGATACAGTGTCTCGACAGCTAACAACTGATGCAGGTAGTTTGTTCCATGGAGATTTTAAAGGATGCAGTGTCTCGGGAGCTAACAACTGATGCAGGTAGTTTGTTCCATGGAGGTTTTAAAGGATGCAGTGTCTCGGCAGCTAACAACTGATGCAGGTAGTTTGTTCCATGGAGATTTTAAAGGATGCAGTGTCTCGGCAACTAACAACTGATGCAGGTAGTTTGTTCCATGGAGATTTTAAAGGATGCAGTGTCTCGACAGCTAACAACTGATGCAGGTAGTTTGTTCCATGGAGATTTTAAAGGATGCAGTGTCTCGGCAGCTAACAACTGATGCAGGTAGTTTGTTCCATGGAGGTTTTAAAGGATGCAGTGTCTCGACAGCTAACAACTGATGCAGGGAGTTTGTTCCATGGAGGTTTTAAAGGATGCAGTGTCTCGACAGCTAACAACTGATGCAGGTAGTTTGTTCCATGGAGATTTTAAAGGATGCAGTGTCTTGACAGCTAACAACTGATGCAGGTAGTTTGTTCCATGGAGGTTTTAAAGGATGCAGTGTCTCGACAGGTAACAACTGATGCAGGTAGTTTGTTCCATTCTTCAGCAACTCCGAGTGTGAAAAAATGTTTCCGAAAGTCATGTGAACTGTGCTGTTTTCTGACTTTGTGGACATGTCCACATGTGTTAGACACATGGAAATCAAAAAGGTGCTCAGGGTTGTTGTTGGCGAGATGGTTAACAATTTTGTGGGTGTTTACCAAGTCAGTTGCCAGGCGTCGGAGCTTCAATGTATCCATGCCCAGGGAAGCAAGGCGCTCAGAGTATGGTAGATGCCTTTGAGGGTATTCGTTTGGTTGCACGTCTCTGAACAGTTTCCAGGCGGCCAATGTTCTGAGCAAGATAGAGGTTCCAGACTGGTGATGCAAATTCTAAGTGTGGCCGCACCATAGCCATGTACAGCCTTAAATAGATAGCTGGAGAGTGGCTGACAAAGGTCTTGCTGAGTGATGCTAAGACACCCTCGGCCCTCTTGACAATTTTAGAGACGTGATTCGTCCAACACAAATCATTGTTATATTTTCACACACTTTTCTACACACACACACACATACAGATACATAATCTTACTTTAATGATATCTTGCTGTAGGTAGATGTACAGCCTCCGTAGCTGGTTGCTATGGGCCATCTCTAGGGACGACATCTCCCTAGCAACATCCCAGATGTCGATGTGGACGACGGAAGACCTGAGTTGGCATTGAAAAAGCATCGATAGAAACTGGAACACGTTCTGTCTAGTTGCTGTGGTGGTGGTGATGATGTGGTGGCCTTCATACATTGCTGTGAGGTCATCGAAAGAGATAGTAACTGGGCGAACCACCTGGAAAGAGAAAGACAGAGAGTCTGAGAGGAGGAGTGAAAGTGAGTAAGGGGAAAAGAGGGACATACATATATATCTATAACCCTTTAGTGTTCAAACCGGCCAAAACTGGCCAGAGTTCTCTACCTCTTTCTGTTGAAACTGGCTGTAACTGGTCACTCAATCTGATGTTAAGGTATTGTTCTCAAAATAAATACTTTCAAAATCTCATAGATTCGATATTATGTGAGATATTATGTGAGGTAAAGCCTTTACTGTGACAATACAATAGAATATATAGAGTAATGTAAATGTTATGTGAGATATTATGTGAGGTAAAGCCTTTACTGTGACAATACAATAGAATATATAGAGTAATGTAAATGTTATGTGAGATATTATGTGAGGTAAAGCCTTTACTGTGACAATACAATAGAATATATAGAGTAATGTAAATGTTATGTGAGATATGTGAGGTAAAGCCTTTACTGTGACAATACAATAGTATATATAGAGTAATGTAAATGTTATGTGAGATATTATATGAGGTAAAGCCTTTACTGTGAAAATACAATAGTATATATAGAGTAATGTAAATGTTATGTGAGATATTATGTGAGGTAAAGCCTTTACTGTGAAAATACAATAGTATATATAGAGTAATGTAAATGTTATGTGAGATATTATGCGAGGTAAAGCCTTTACTGTGAAAATACAATAGTATATATAGAGTAATGTAAATGTTATGTGAGATATTATGTGAAGTAAAGCCTTTACTATGAAAATACAATAGTATATATATAGAGTAATGTAAATGTTATGTGAGATATTATGTGAGGTAAAGCCTTTACTGTGACAATACAATAGTATCATGATGATGATCATCATCATCGTTTAACGTCCGTGTTCCACGCTTGCATGGGTTTGGACGGGGGTTTTCCCACTTGAGGCAAGAGTGATTGTCTTGCTCGCATAGGACTGTCTGGCAGGTTTTCTACAGTTGGATGCCCTTCCTAACACCAACTACATTTACAGTGTGGGACTGGGAGGTTTTTACCGTGTTGCCTACACGGCCACATTACAGTGTGGACTGTGTGTTTTTTTGTCGTGACACCTACACGATCTCATTTGTTTCGGCCTGGATGGTGTGGCACCAACATAACTTTACATAGAAGGGGGCGGTGTGGATGGGGTGGGGGTGGTGGGACGGGGGTGTATTTTGTTAGAGATGCCTACTGACTGTAGTAGGTTTTACTTTGTATTTAGGTAAGGCGGGTCTTCTCTATTACTGAGTACCGCCAAAGGTCTCGGTCCAGTGACATTGTCTTGGTGAGGTGTAACTGTGTGAGGTCGGAGTTTATCAGCTCGTCCCAGGTTTTTCTGGGTCTGCCTATTCCGTGGCTACCGTCTATCTTTATTGCCCTGCACTTTGTTATACAGCTATCGTCCTTCATGCGCATCACGTGACCATACCAACGTAGCCTTCTCTCTAGTAAACAACATCTGATCCCTCTTATTTCTAATTTTTTCCTTAGTTCGTTTATGCTTTGTCGTTCACATATATTACTATTACACATCCAGCGGAGCATGCAAGCTTCGTTTCTCTCTAGTCTGCGTATATCCTCTGCACACAATGCCCAGGTCTCACTGCCATGCAACATTGCTGTTCGTATGCAGGCATCGTACAACCTGCCTTTCATTTTTAGGGAGAACCCTTTAGCGGCTAATAGTGGTATAAGCTCTCTGAACTTTTTCCACCCAGTTCTGACTCTAGCTACTGTACTTTCAGAGCACCCTCCCCCACTGCTGATTTTGTCACCCAGGTAACGGAAGCTGTCCACTATTTCTATAGAACCCTCTGCACAGTTGAAAGAGCTAGTATTTTGTGGGCACTTGCTGCTACTTATTGCCCCAGAACACCGGCCACATATAAAATCTATGTTCTTAGTTAGCTTACCTGTGATCCCACTACATCTTTTATGAACCCAAACTTTGCATTTGGGACACAAAATGGAATTTCTACCTACGCCTTTCCTACACTCTGCGCATGGCCACTTCCCGGAGGGGACCGCCGCCTTATTTTCTTTCTTACAAACTAGAACTTTAGTCTTAGCCAGGTTAATTTTAAGGCCTTTTGATTCTAGCCCGTGCTTCCATGTTTGGAATTTCTTCTCTAGCTCGGCCATTGATTCAGCTATGAGCGTTAGATCATCTGCGTATAGGAGTTCCCATGGGCAGCCGGTCTTGAACTCCACTGTTATAGCCTGGAGGGCAATAATAAATAGTAGGGGGCTAAGAACAGAGCCCTGATGAACACCAACTTTTACACTAAACTCTTCACTATATTCGTTGTTAATTCTAACCTTGCTGACTGTTTCTTTATACATGGCTTGTATAGCTCTCACAAGCCATTCATCGACACCTAGTTTTCTAAGAGCCCACCAGATAATGGAACGGGGGACTCTGTCGAAGGCCTTCTCCAAGTCGACGAAAGCTAAGTATAGGGGTTTACTTTTAGCTAGGTACTTCTCCTGTAGTTGTCGTACAATGAAAAGAGCGTCTGTGGTACTTTTTCCTGACACAAACCCGAACTGCATTTCATCTAGATCAATTCGCTCTCTGATTAGTTGCGCTATTACTTTTTCCGTGACCTTCATGACCTGGTCGATTAATTTAATGCCTCTATAGTTACTCCTATCTAGGGCATCTCCTTTACCCTTATAACAGTTAACGATAATTGTTTCTACTTTTGGCACAAGGCCAGCAATTATCCCAGTGCATTACTGGTACTTTATTTTATCGACCCCGTAAGGATGAAAGGCAAAGTCAACCTCGGCGAGATGTGAACTCAGACCATAAAGGGCCGTAACTCTTGGCTGCAAAGCATGGTGTCCGACCCTCTACCGATACTGCCAATCCACCGCCCACAGTTAACGATAATGCTGCTACGCCAGTCCTTCGGAACAACCCCATTCTGTATGACTTGGTTGACTATCCGGGTGACCATGGTGTGTCCCACCGTACCAGATGCCTTCAGCATCTCGGCAACTATTTCCGAAGGCCCAGCCGCCTTGCCTGTCTTCATATCTTTGATTGCCTTACTTATTTTACTACCCTCGACTAACACTGCTGGTCCCTCTATTGGGTCGATGTGGGGGAGACTGTCTTTCTCCCATTTATTCTCCTCATTGAGTAGCCTTTCATAGTGACACTTCCAAGCTACCTTCTTATCGGCGTCGGTGATGGCAAGTACGCCGTCATCGTTAAGTACACACTTCTCCCCGACAATATCACTGTTTTCCTTGACACATTGCCTGGCAATCCTGAACACCTCACGTTTTTGAACATGCTTGAACTTTCTTTCCTCTGCTTCCCTTCTTGCGAAGTACACTTGTCTCCTAGCTTCCCTCCTGGCCACTTGATAGTCTTCTCTGCTTCCCCCATCCCGCCATACTTTCCAAGCCTGCTTTTTGGCCTTAATTGACCCCTCCACCTTACTGTTCCACCACCATGTTACTCTCCTCCTGCCTACAGGCCTGCTCCAGCCACAGACTTCGTCTGTCGCCGTCAGCAGGTTTGCTTTCAGGAATTCCCACTGTTCCTCTACCTTGTACGACTCTATTTGCTCTTCCTTACTGTCGAAAGCATCAAGTAATATGCTTTGGAATTTATTTTTGGCTGTGGGGTCCTTTAGCTTCCATATTTTTCTCCTGAGGGTAGTCCTCTTCTGTTGCCTAGTACGTCTCGTCCTGACTATTAGGTCGCTAATTATCAGTCTATGTTGGGAGGTGCATTCTTCATGGGGGAGGGATTTAGTGTTTACAACAGTCACTTTGTCACGTCTTCTGGTAAGGATATAATCTACCTGGCTGGTATGTTCCCCTGATCTGTAGGTGATCAAGTGATTGTCTCGTTTTTTGAAGTTAGTGTTGCAGATAGTTAGGTTATTTGCGTCACAGAATTCCAGGATTCTGGAGCCTTCCTCATTTCTAGTACCAAACCCATAGCCTCCATGGATTTCGTCGTAGCCGTCACAATGTTGTCCAACGTGACCGTTTAGGTCGCCTGCAATAATTACATAGTCACTGTCGGTTATTTGGGAGGTAGTGAGCATCAGTGTCTCATAGAATCTGTCTTTTATAGTGCTGGGCAGTCCGGATTGGGGTGCGTACGCGGATATTACTGTCACCGTGGTTCTATTGAGGACAAGTCTTATTTTAATTATTCTGTCGTTCACTCTATTTACGTCTATTATCTTATCTGCCCACTTTTCTGCTACCATGATTCCTACCCCACCCAGCCCATTGTCATTTCCCACCCAGAAAAGCTTATAGCATCGTTTTCTACCCACAATGAATCTAGCAGATCCACCCCTCCACCTGGTCTCTTGAATACAACAAACATCGACCTCCTTACGTTCAAGCATTTCTACAACCTCGTTAGAGCGACCCTTTAAGGTACCTACATTCAAGGTACCAAATCTGAAGTTTTGGATTGCGTTTGGGGGGTGGGAAAGGTGGGGAGAGGGGGGAGATGGGGTTGTGTTAGCCATCCGCGGCCGAAACAAAGAGGCATGTTCGCATTCTCGTCCACGAGGTGTGTTTGTCTTTAACTTTGGCATTGTCGCTGAGCGTCCAGATTTTTCTCTCTTCAACTCTCCGGAACTCCGTAGTCCTTCCATCCTACATACCGAAGGCGACCAGGTAAGCGATAGTATAGGCCTCTGGCTTATGATTGGTCCACGTGATAATAATGGTGGTGCGTGGGGGCGGGAGGGAGGGGTGTTGAGTTGTTAGCGAGAAGAATAGGTTTAAGTTAGATCCTAGTATTTTATGAACGTAAACAAAAATACAAGATTTGTTTAGCAAGATACGCCAAAAACTTCCGTATCTTACAATCAGGACAAAATACAAGAGATTTGTTTTGGAAAATACAGGAGGAAATAGGTTTGGAAGGACTATGGAATAAGCGGATGTTAGAAAGCTAGAAAAATGAGTACATTACATTTTACCATGAAAGAGAATCTGCCACGAATTGGCGAAAGTGAGTTACTTTATCTTATATATGTATATGGATAGAGAGAGAGAGAGAGGGGGGGGGGGTTGACCGCATGTTGTAGAGTGTGGTGGAGAAGATATTAGGGAGCGGGAATTAAGGGTTTGAAATAATAACAAATATATTTAAAATATTGTTAAGAGTTTGAAGTATCAAATATATTTAAAATATTTGTATATGAGAAGAATAGAATAGGTTTAAGTTAGATCCTAGTATTTTACGAACGTAAACAAAAATACAAGATTTGTTTAGCAAGATACGCCAAAAACTTCCGTATATATAGAGTAATGTAAATGTTATGTGAGATATTATGTGAGGTAAAGCCTTTACTGTGAAAATACAATAGTATACCTCATACCTATAATTGCACACACACACACCCACACACACACACATGTATTAAAAACAATCCTATGTATATAAATGTGACCTGGATGTCATGAGTGATAGATCTGTTGAGTTGGTTCAGTAGAGATATGGTGTGTTCCTTCAAGATTAGGAGGTTGTCATTCTTCTCCCGTACAAATGTTTCCAATCTTTCTAGAAATTTCTCATTCTGTGACATTAGGGATACAACTAAAGAGAAAAAGAAAAAAAAAATAGATTGCTCGGAATTTAAACCGTTATTTTTCAAATAAGATATAACCCTAACTGTAGCCCCTATTTTACTACCAGATATAACCCAAACCTTAACACTAACCCCTTTTTTTCATACCAGAAATAACCCAAACCCTAAATCTAACTCCTGAAAACAAACTAACCCTTTTTTTCATACCAGATATAACCCAAACCCTAACACTAACCCTTGAAAACAAACTAACCCCTTTTTTTCATACCAGATATAACCCAAACCCTAACACTAACCCCTGAAAACAAACTAACCCCTTTTTATCATACCAGATATAACCCAAACCTTAACACTAACCCCTGAAAACAAACTAAACCCTTTTTTTCATACCAGATATAACCCAAACCCTAACACTAACCCTTGAAAACAAACTAACCCCTTTTTTTCATACCAGATATAACCCAAACCCTAACACTAACCCCTGAAAACAAACTAACCCCTTTTTATCATACCAGATATAACCCAAACCCTAAATCTAACCCCTGAAAACAAACTAACCCCTTTTTTTCATACCAGATATAACCCAAACCTTAACACTAACCCCTGAAAACAAACTAACCCCTTTTTTTCATACCAGATATAACCCAACCCTTAACACTAGCTCCTGAAAACAAACTAACCCCTATTTTTCATACAGATATAACCCAAACCCTAACACTAACCCCTGAAAACAAACTTACCCCGTTTTTTTCATACCAGATATAACCCCAAACCCTAACACTAACCCCTGAAAACAAACTAACCTCTTGATCAGGCAGATATACACATGTGTATGTGTATATACATGTATGTGTATATTTGTGTGTGTGTATGTAAGTGTATATATATATATATATATATATATATATATATATATATATATATATATATTATATATAGAGTTATAAACTCAAATAGTCTTTTACAATTAAATAGCTCAAAGAAAGGCATATTTCTGAGCCGTGTAATACAAATGAATATATGATAGGGTTAAACACTGATACAAGTATACATGTGTTTGCATTGCAAATGACCATTTGTATTACACGGCTCGGAAATATGCCTTTCTTTGAGCTATTTAATTGTAAAAGACTATTTGAGTTTATAACTCTATATATAATATTCTCGGCTCCACGCGTTGAGCTAATTTTTAGTCCCATAAAACTGGCTGCTATTTTTAGCGGCACGAGTATGAGACAAGCTAGACACTGCGACACATGTGCTTTCAACAACACATTTCTCTCAGTCTTCTTAAGTATTTTGAAGTGAAACTTACCAATTTCTGGATACCTGCAGAAGAGCACAGGAAAGGAACTTTCACTTAATTGTTGCGAAACAAATTTAAAATTTAAAATTTGTCCAGGTATCACGGCTATTGCCAATATAGGTTTATTTTTATTGATTTAATATTTTAAATTGAGACAGGCAAACCATATTATTTTAATTAGTATTTTTCAATCTAGCTAACTTGGTCATTTGCAATGCAAACACATGTATACTTGTATCAGTGTTTATCCCTATCATATATTCATTTGTATATATATGTATATATATACAAATGGCTTAATTTAAATGTATGGGATTTAAACTCTCCGACACTAATTTGCATAATAGACCAATAATAAAATTAGTAACCCCACTATCCGGGAGCTTCCAACAGACATGGTTGCATTCTTTTAAGGGTATGTGAATATTTGTTTATAAAACTGATCTATATTATATTTTATCTGATGAAAGCGCACCATCATTTGCTTTGGTGTCCTTGAAATATGTATAATGAAATAAATATGGTTTTATAAATATAGTTTCCATTTGTTAATATATTGTATATATATATATATATATGTATATGTGTGTGTGTGGGTGTGGGAATGTGTGTGTGTATAAATGTTTATATGTATGTGTGTGTGTGTAGATATATGTGTGTGTTTGTGTATAAATGTATATATATAAAATTATATATGTGCATGTGTGTGTATGTGTATGTGTGTGTTTGGGTATATGTGTGTATGTTTGTATGTGTGTTTGTAGGTATGTGTATGTGTGTGCATGTATGTATGTGTGCATATGTGTATGTATTTGAGTGTGTGTGTGTGTATGTATGCATGTGTGTGTGTTTGTATGTGTGTGTTTAGTTGTTTTGTATGTGTGTAGGTATATGTGTGTGTGTGTGTGTGTGTGTGTGAGAGAGCAGGGTACCACAATACATACCATTGCTGTTGCTAGGTGCACCACTGTTGCTGCTAAGGAGGTGTCTGAGCATTAATGTGAGGTGATGTATGATGTTCTCTAGCGTCTTCCGTTGGTCAGCCTCGGACATGTCCAGCCGTAGAGACAGGTTTACCACTGAGAACGATAGACATATATCATATATATATATATATATAGTTAGGCAGCGGGACAGGCAGATAGTGTCTAATACCAAGGCATACCCTGGGGAAGAATGTACCCCACAGCATAGGTTAGTCGTTAGTGATATCTCAGTAAGCAAGAGATGGAATGAGACATATAGGAAGGTGTGGAGAAGAAAGGTCTGGAAGCTAAAAGACCTTTCACGAAAATACAAATTTAGGAAAGCCCTTCAAGATGTATATGACGAAAAAGAAGACGCTTTAGAGACGTATGACATAGATAATAACTGGAATTTCTTACGTGACAACTTGCTGCAGGCTACTGATGAAACTTGTGGCTGGAGCAGAGCTCCAACCAGATAGAGAGTGACCTGGTGGTGGAACAGCACAGTAGATAAGGCCATTAGAGACAAAAGACTAGCATGGAAGGCTTGGAAAAAGGGTGGGAGTAGGGAAGAATATACAGCCACTAAGAGAGAAGCTAGACGTCAGGTGTACTTAGCATGCAGGGCGGCGGAGAGTAGGAGGTTTGCCAATGTTCTGCGACGGGAAGATCAGAGGCGTGCGGTGTTCCACATTGCAAGGCAGTGTGTCAATGCAAATCAGGATGTTGCTGGAGATAAATGTGTCCGGGATGATGCCGGTGTACTTAGTGTCACGAATGATCAGAAAAAGGAGGCCTGGAAATATCATTATGAGAGACTGATGAATGTGGAGAACGAATGGGAGAGAGAGAAATTACCCTTAGTAGATCCGACAGAGGGACCAGCTATTGAGATTGACGAATATAGGATCCAAGAGGCGATTAGGGAAATGAAAAATGGTAAGGCTGCTGGACCATCGGGAATAGTTGCTGAGATGCTGAAGGCATCAGGGGACGTAGGCTCTAAACTGGTTGCACGCATCATCAATCAGGCTATATATGGTGGTGTCATACCCAAAGACTGGTGCAGCAGTATTCTCATAAATTGCTACAAAGGTAAAGGGGATGCTCTGGAGAGGAGCAATTATAGGGGTATAAAACTGATAGATCAGGTTATGAAAGTGGCAGAAAGGATATTAGCACAACTAATTAGAGAAAGGGTCAAACTAGATAAGATGCAGTTTGGTTTTGTGCCTGGGAAGAGTACAACAGATGCCCTCTTCTTGGTGAGACAATTCCAAGAGAGGTTCTTAGAGAAAAATAAGCCACTATACTTAGCCTTTGATAGGGTACCCCGATCTGTCATCTGGTGGTCCCTAAGGAAGCTTGGTGTTGAGGAATGGCTTGTGAGGACAGTACAAACTTTGTACAGAGGTACTCTCAGTAAAGTCAGGGTAGATACAAAGGAATAATAGATACAATATATCTATTATTCCTTTTTATAATATTTTACATAACTCTGATATTGTGTCAATTTAATTATTTCGATTATCTTGTCTCTCATAATCATAGAGTAACACTGGTTAAGGTCGACAACATACAATCTCACATACTTGTGAAAAATATATGTTTATATATACATGTATATGTATGTATACACATATATTTGTATACCTCTCATTATTGTCTCTAACTCCCTCACGGTAGAGTAACCACGGAAGTATAGTGACTGCTTTCAAACACTATATACACTTCTAGTCAACCTTTCCACCCCTCTGTAGCCTATGTAACATATCAATATCTCCCTCCGCCTTCTGAGATATTTTCACTGCTACAAGGGATTAATCCCCTTTCTTGACCGGTGTATCACGTGATAGAGTCTCCCTCCGCCTTTCTGAGATTTTCTCGCATGCTACGGACGTATGTAGTTAGGGCTCTTCCCTGAGGTGCTCCCTTGATAAGCTGGCTTACCTCACAACAATGTTACATATCTATGATATAACATTCTTGCATAGTGACCAGCGAAACTGTACAGTCGGGACAAAAGAAAAAAATAGGTATATTGTATCTATTATTCCTTTTTATAATATTTTACATAACTCTGATATTGTGTCAATTTAATTATTTCGATTATTTTGTCTCTCATAATCATAGAGTAACACTGGTTAAGGTCAACAACATACAATCTCACATACTTGTGAAAAATATATGTTTATATATACATGTATATGTATGTATACACATATATTTGTATACCTCTCATTATTGTATATATATATATATATATATATATATATATATATATATAAAATTTCAGGTTATCAATAATGTAGTGATAATATATCGTTACGTTAGAGATGAACAGCGTACGTGTAGGTTTGCTCAACGAGTATAAATTATATTCCGGAGAAAATGTAGAAAAGATGAATATAAAATGAAAGTGCTTTTTTTAAAAAGGAATTTATTAGGTATTGATATATGTTTCTGTAACAGACGGAATACCCCCTTCCCCAATTGACACTTTATAATTAATACTACTACACCAAATGACCAGCCCTGTCCACTGTCCAATTGGTCAAGTAGAGATTAAAATTGGCACTCCCAAAAATTCTTATTTAGATAAAATGAACCATTTACTCATGGTATTCTCATTAGAAACCCTTTATATACTTGTTTAGCAGTAAATTGAATTACCATCTGTCATATACTATCCCCTCTCTTCTTCCTCTATTACTAATATAAATACTTCAATTTTTCTGATTTTATCCAATTTATCCAAAATCTCTGAAGAAGTGACAACTGATTATACATTTGCTATCGAATACTTGCTAACATTATATGATTACGCAAGCAACGATACATAGGTATTCCGTCTGTTACAGAAACATATGTCAATACCTAATAAATTCCTTTTTAAAAACAGCACTTTCATTTTATATTCATCTTTTCTACATTTTCTCCGGAATATAATTTATACTCGTTGAGCAAACCTACACGTACGCTGTTCATCTCTAACGTAACGATATATTATCACTACATTATTGATAACCTGAAATTTTATTAATCTCCTATACAGTTGAGCAACTAATTCAGCATACGCCTCTAAAATGGAAAGGCACCAATTGGATATGTCATTAAAAAACATACCTATTCAGGCAAAAAGGGAATATATTCTAGGTATGATACGAAGGACCAATGATTTTATTCGACGAATCAGATGGAAAACATTCCATTTTGACAAAAGCCGTATAAACCAAACATCGGATCTTAACAAGGATAAATTTGGATTTAAATCTTACAAAAACCCACCCTCAAACCCACTTTTGGATGCATTTGAACAAGACCTAATGGATATGATCATGGAGATCAAATTTACAAAACGGAAGAACAATAAACTACAGAATGACATCACGGCACTGCTCAATAATCTAAAAAACGCCAATGGAATTATTGTTAGAGCAGACAAAACATCAAACGTATATACCATGGATGTGGACACTTACAATAACTTCATCCGTAAGGAATTGCATAAAAAATACAAGAAAACTAATGAAGCTACACTTAAAAACATCAACAACTCGGCATGTGAAATTGTTAAAAAACTTTGTATTGACGATAGAACGCAACCCTTAATACCAGCTATACCATCCTTCAACCTGAAGGACCACAAGGTAAACTTCGATACTAACCCTAAGATTAGACTTATATGCCCCTCTAAATCTGATATAGGCAAAATTAGCAAATATATACTAGACAGAATTATCCCCCAAGTTAAGGTTAAAGTAGAAATTAAACTATGGGGGTAACACTCATGAAGCAATAAGATGGTTTAATAACATTACTGATAAGAAAAAAATCAAAATTTATTCAGTTTGATATTGATGAATATTATTCCTCAATTTCACCTGATACTCTACATGAAGCTCTTTCGTTCGCTAAGGCTAATTCCGACCTTACGGATGCTGAAATTAAAATTATTATGGAAGCGAGGAAAACTATAGTTAAATTCGATGATAGCTACTGGGTTCGCAAAGATAGACCTTCTAATTTTGATATTACTATGGGTTCTAATGATTCGGCGGAAGTAACAGATCTTGTGGGAATTTATATCACCCACAGACTACAAGGAAAATTCAAGGATCTCCACGGTGGAATCTACCGTGATGATGTGCTCCTATTAGTTAAGCATATGAATAACCAGAATTTAGAAAGGATGCGTAAAAATATCAGAAAGCTTTTTAAGGAACTAGGATTAAATATTACATTTGAATATAACCTCAAAGAGGTCAATTTCCTTGATGTTACTTTGAATCTCAATACAGATACGATTAAACCGTTCCATAAACTAAATGAGAACCTTAAATATGTAAATACGAGTTCTAACCATCCACTCTCTATAATTAAATCCATCCCTAGAAATGTTTCTCTTAGAATCTCCCGCCTGTCGTCCAACCAACAAACCTTCAAAGAACATGCCGAATATTATGATGATGCACTTAGGAAAGCCGGTCACCTAGATAATATAGAGTATATAGTCGAAGATCACCAAAACACCCAAAATAAATCCCATAGGAGTAGAAATAGCACAGAATCACCACCATACATACACTACCGCAATAGACACAATAATAGTCGCACACCACCAAACAGAAGGCGATGTAAAGAGTATATTTGGTACAACCCGGTCTATAACAACTCTATTAAAACCAATCTACCCTCACAATTCTTTCAATTAGTTAAAAAACACTTTCCAACATCACATAAATATAATAAAATCTTAAACCCTAACACTATTCGACTTTCATATTCAACCGCCCCTAATATTGAACAACATATAAAAAAGCTTAACGCAAAACGGTTGTATAAACGCCTTCCAACACATAACAATACACGTAAAACATTAGCTATAACATCACATAACAACAAACAACATCCTGTCCTACCTAAGCAACCTCATCAACCCATCCATGACAATACAACAACGCAAAATTATAATTGCAACTGTGTCCAACCAGGAATGTGTCCGTTGAACAATCAGTGTCTTGAACGCAACATCGTATACAAATGTACTATCGAATCGGATAGACAGAAGTGGTCCTATGTGGGATCTACAGCCACCTCCTTCAAATCACGCCTTTATAGACATCGTTACTCGATAAAACATGAAAACCAGCGTTATGTAACAACACTCGCAGACAAGGCTTGGCAGCTGCGTGAAAATAACCAACAATTTCACCTAAAATGGGATATAATAGCACTGCCCCCCCATAATCCCACGGACAGGAGTTTTGTAAATTATGTAATGTGGAATTATTTTGTATTATGAAATCCAAAAACATTTTATTAAATAACAGAATAGAGCTATCGTTATACTGTAACCATCGCTTAAAATCTACATTTTCATATTATAAATACTACCAGGATTGAACGCCTGTCTCTATCTCCGTTTGATTGTCAAAATAGATATTAACATTCTCTATTAGTCTTAATTCTATCAACTCTTCTATTATTTACCATTTAATATAAACTGCTATAGATAAAATGAGATTTCTGATTTCTTAATTCAATTCCTTAATGCATATACCAGCTGGCTACTAGCATTGATGTTATTCAGTAGCAATCGAAATCTCCCCCTTCCCCAATTGACACTTTATAATTAATACTACTACACCAAATGACCAGCTCTGTCCACTGTCCAATTGGTCAAGTAGAGATTAAAATTGGCACTCCCAAAAATTCTTATTTAGATAAAATGAACCATTTACTCATGGTATTCTCATTAGAAACCCTTTATATACTTGTTTAGCAGTAAATTGAATTACCATCTGTCATATACTATCCCCTCTCTTCTTCCTCTATTACTAATATAAATACTTCAATTTTTCTGATTTTATCCAATTTATCCAAAATCTCTGAAGAAGTGACAACTGATTATACATTTGCTATCGAATACTTGCTAACATTATATGATTACGCAAGCAGCGATACATAGGTATTCCGTCTGTTACAGAAACATATGTCAATACCTAATAAATTCCTTTTTAAAAAAAGCACTTTCATTTTATATTCATCTTTTCTATATATATATATATATATATATATATATATATATATATATATATATATATATATATATATCATCATCATCATCATCATCATCATCGTTTAACGTCCATGTTCCATGCTTGCATGGGTTTGGACGGGAGTTTTCCCACTTGAGGCAAGAGTGGTTGTCTTGCTCGCATAGGACTGTCTGGCGGGTTTTCTACAGTTGGATGTCCTTCCTAACACCAACCACATTTACAGTGTGGGGCTGGGAGGTTTTTACCGTGTTGCCTACACGGCCACATTACAGCGTGGACTGTCTGGCGGGTTTTCTACAGCTGCATGCCCTTCCTAACACCAACCACATTTACAGTGTGGGACTGGGAGGTTTTTACCGTGTTGCCTACACGGTCACATTACAGCGTGGACTGTGTGTTTTTTTGTCGTGACACCTACACGATCTCATTTGTTTCGGACTGGATGTTGTGGTAGCAACATAACTTTACATTGAAAGGGGCGGTGTGGATGGGGTGGGGTGGTGGGACGGGGGTGTATTTTGTTAGAGATGCCTACTGACTGTAGTAGGTTTTACTTTGTATTTAGGTAAAGCGGGTCTTCTCTATTACTGAGTACCGCCAAAGCTCTCGGTCCAGTGACATTGTCTTGGAGAGGTGTAAGTGTGTGAGGTCGGAATTTATCAGCTCGTCCCAGGTTTTTCTGGGTCTGCCTACTCCGTGGCTACCGTCTATCTTTATTGCCCTGCACTTTGCTATACAGCTGTCGTCTTTCATGCGCAGCACGTGACCATACCAACGTAGCCTTCTCTCGAGTAAACAACATCTGATCCCTCTTATTTCTAATTTTTTCCTTAGTTCGTTTATGCTTTGCCGTTCACGTATATTACTATTACACATCCAGCGGAGCATGCAAGCTTCGTTCCTCTCTAGTCTGCGTATATCCTCTGCACACAATGCCCAGGTCTCAC
>OZ024747.1:93789212-93811712 GCA_964016885.1 Eledone cirrhosa
TGCCTGTGGAGCTTGTCTCGAACGGGTAGAGCCCCTCGGTAGCACTGCCAGGCCAGGGACTTTTGGAAGTTGTCCATCGGTCCAGGGCCAAACGTCCTACCGAACAGACTGGCCAGATCATCTTCCTCCATGCCTAGAGCTTCTCCGAGAGCATCGTCGCACCTGCTGCGTACCAACCCTCTATAGAATGTCGAGGTGGAGTCTCCTCTGATTGCCGGGTCCGCTTTCCAGAGGGCCGTGAGCGCCTGGGCACATTCAATGTGCCAGTCGCCCACTTTTCTCGGTCTTTGCTTGACCCAGGATTGCAGCTCGGTGAGCGAGACGAGTCTGGGAAAGGCTCGCCTCACAAACGGGGCCCACACCGGTTGACCGGTGAGGAATACCTGGAGGTGCCGTAGCCTTAATGCGTGTTTACGCATCTGTAGCCACGGCATCCCCAGCCCTCCTTTCGAAGGGTGTTGACAGCAGATGGATCTCCTCACCAAAGGGGTCCGCTTGTTCCAAAGAAATTGGAACAGCGCGCACTCCATTTTGGCGAGTCTTTTCACTGGGCAAGGCACAACAGTCAAGCGGTAGTAGATGACGGATGCTATATAAGTATTCGCCACCTCCGCTCGACCTTTCAGGGATAGTTTGCACTGGGCCCACTTCTGGGTGAGTGCAAACACCCTGGCCGTTACCTCGTTCCAGTTTTTCTCCACCTGGAGGTCTGGTCCGAACCAGACCCCAAGCAGCTTCCCCGGGCCCTCCGTCCAGCGTCCGACGACGTCATTGGAGGGCATCGGTTTGCCTCTCCATGTTCCGAGTTGCAAACCGACGGACTTGTCCCGGTTCAGCTTGGCTCCTGTAAACCTTTCATATTCCTCTAGTAAGGTGCCGATCTCACCGATTTGCGAGGTTTTCGACACCATTACTGTCACGTCATCGGCGTAGGCCGACGCCGCTTTCTGCAATCCCGGTTCCAAAGGGATGCCCTGCAACCGCTCCAACTTCCGCAGTAGTGGCTCAAGAGCCAGCACATACGGAAGGGAGGAGAGAGGGCATCCCTGTCGGATGGATCGCATGATTTGGAACGGCTCCGAGAGGTGGCCGTTCACCTTGACCCTTGAGCAGACGTTGCTGCTGTGCATCGCAGCAATCCAACCCCTGAAAACGGGTCCGAAGCCTGCCGCCGCGAGCACCACATCCAGGTAACGATGGTCAACCCTATCGAAAGCTTTAGATTGATCCAAGTTGATCAGGGCCCCACCAAAGCCGGGTTCATTCCCTACCCTCTCTATGATGTATCGCATAAGGTGGAGATTGTCGTGAATGGACCTGGACGGGATTGCGCATGTCTGCGCTTCTCCCACCAGGTTTCCAACGACAAGCGCCAACCTCTTCGCTAACACCTTGGCCAAAATCTTTAACTCTGTATTTAGCAGAGTTATGGGCCTGAAGTTACTTATGTCATCCCCCTTGTTCTCATCCTTCCTCACCAGCATAACTACGCCCTTGGTCACAGAACTGGGAATTCTCCCGTTCTGCTGCCAGTTGCAGTAGATCGCTTCGAGGATATCAGAGAACAAGTCCGGCATCGCTACATATAGCTCGTATGGTAGACCATCGAGACCCGGGGATTTGCGTTTGCCGCATTGGCTCAGCGCCGCCCCTATCTCAGCAGCTGAAATCGTCCTTTCGCAGGGCTTCGCCTCCGCGTCCGAGAGGCGAGGCAGACCGTCGAGGTATGGATTGAAATCCATAGTCTCACCTGGCGCGCCGCCCCTCTCGAACAGTCGTGCAAAGTGCCGCTGAAAGGCCGCACACATCTGCCCAGGCTCAAGGATCACACGCCCATCCTGGTCCTTCAAAGACCGAATCGTGGACTTGTTCCCACTTTTTGCCTCTGTCACTTGGGCCCAGCTAACAGCTTTGGCTCCCTCATTACCCAGAGCACGTATTTTACTCCTGACAACGCAGCCTTCATGCTTCACCTCAAAGAACTGGTCTAAGGCCATTCTTGATGCCAGCACGCCGGCTACATTGCCACTCCTAATCGCCTCTTCTACTCTATTTACTAATTCCCTTTCCGTCTTGTTCCTATCCCTTGCTAATTCCTGACTAAAACCTATCGATTCTATTCTAATTGCTCTCTTAAGAGAGCTCCACCACCTGTTGTTGACAATTGCCCCTGTCAAACTCTGCTTAACTAACGTGCTAATCCGTTTACTGTAAGCTTTGCTTGTCGGTAAGGACAAGTTCAGCTTCCAGTAACCGGGTCCCTGTCTATGGGTTCTATCAAGGTCGGCTATGCAGGTCACTAACTTGTGATCCGAATAGTCAACCATGAACATTTTTGGACAGCTAAATGTGTCCCTATCCTTCTCTCTAACTAGGACCCTATCTAGGTACGACCTAGATGTTCCGCTGCGATTGGTCCACGTCCATAGTGGTACAGTCGGAAAATCTAGTCGATATCTATCGGCCAGGTCAAATCGGCCGATTAACCTTTTGAGTCTTTTACACCCCCCTCTATTGGCACATGCCCCTACATAGTCCCAACGTGCATCCAGGATACCATTCCAGTCCCCCACTAAAAGCAAGGAGCGGGACGTTCCCAGAAAAGTTTCCAGACGTTGGAAGTATTCCAGCCGCGCTGCCCAAAAAGGGGCGTACACAGCAATTAGTCTAAGGGCTCCACTTTCACTACTGCCGACGTCTAAAACCACCAGTCGACCGTCCGGGTCCAGGTGCACCTTCTGTATGGCGAGGCCCAGGTGTTTTCGCAGCAGAACGCCAACTCCACCCCCATCCCCCGGTTGACAGAGAGATGCGAAGATCTCAAAGTCGTCGAAGAGGGGCGCCAGTTGGTGCTCGCTGCTGATCCTGGACTCGCAAATAGCCATTACATCCATTCTATGCGACCTGAGATCGTTTAAAAGTTTGCCTTGTTTCCAAGACAGTCCCAGGCCGCGTACATTCAGACACCCAACTCTTATATCAGCCATGTTGGTTAAAAGAGGAAGGACCTACCTGTTCGGCTCCTGAGGAGCAGGTTGCACAATATCCATGGGCTGTATTGGAGGGGTTGTTTGGTGGGGTGTTGTTCTGTGGTGGAGTGGGGGTGTTTGGTGAGGTGCGGGTGGGGAAAGAAGACGCGGTTATAGGGTCGAGTACATGTTTTCCCCACGTCCTCAGGAAAGTTCTCTCTTAGTTTTGCATAGGTGTCCATTGGGAGTCTTATCATTTTTAAATGCGGTTTGTTGGCCGCACTTGCAAAGAATTGCCCTTCAGTTTCCACCGAAGGGTCTTTGTGTATTGTTTTTACTAGTTCTTTGTTATTTGTGTTAATGTATGTATACTGTTAATGTATGTTGGTGGTTGTGTGTTTGTTTCGTTTATGTTCATGTGGTGCTTTCTTTTTTTCCTTTTTACAGGTTGGAAGGGTCCCCCCTCTTCGTCACTAGGTGCCGTTTCAGCTGGGTCCTCGTCCGTGCTGTTGGGTAGTGGTGTATTTTGGGGTTTTGTTGTGTTTGTGTGTGTTTTTGGAGTTGTTTTGGGTGGGGCCGTGTCTTGTGTTATTTTTCCGTGTTGTTTTTGTTGTTGTTGTGGTGGTGGTGGCAGTGGTGGTGTGTGGGGTGTAGGCAAAAGAGCCTTTTTTTTTGTCAATTGAGGACAGGCAGCCCTTAGATGACCCCTGCTTGAACAGTAGTAACATATGGGCCTCCTACCCTCGGCTGAAATGTATATAAATGTTTCTCCATCGAGGGACACCCTCTGTGGTATTCTAGCTATTCGTTCTGGTCTCATTTGGACCAGAACCTCCACGCTCAAACTGCCGAAAACGTCTGTTGTGACTTCTCCTACTGAGAGGATTCCGTCCTCGTCTTCTAAAAATCCTGTTAGTACCCAGGAAATGCATGCATTTGGCCGGATTCCGGAGACCCTTATTTTCTGTGTTCTTTTCCCTAAATATGTGGGGAAAAATGTGTGTAGCTTGGAAACAATTGGCACCACAGAGTATTTCCTGGCCGTCAATTGATCCTTCATTAGCACCGTTATATTCCCATAGAGTGGCCCTTTTTGTATGAACGATATATCACTCCACACATTTTTTAGGACCAGCTCAAATTCTTTTTGGGATAATTGAGCTGGTTTCCTTGTTATGTTGGAAATTGTTCTGAAAGATATCGTTCTTAGTGTCGTGTCTCTTTTGATTTCTTGTGGGGAGGTGATTGAGAAGTCTCCTCCTTCTTTGAAAGTTACATACTGTTTTGCTTCCTTCATCTTTTCTCTCAGAGTTGTAATGTCCAGTTGCTTGCAGGTCTGTGTTTTCCGGACCGCCTGTGCAAAGGAGGCACCAGTAGTGGGTTCGCTTTGTTTGGTGTTATGGTTATTTTTTCCTTGGTTGGTGTTGTGACTATTGCTGTTATTGTCATTGTTGTTTTAGTCTGTGTTTATGTGACTTTCTGGGTTTTCACCCATTTTTACAAATTTTTCTTTTAATTCCGTGTTCCATGTTTCTTTTGCAGAAGTGAGGCGGGAAGACTTAGAGCCTTGTGCTTCTAGCTTCTCTGTATCACCTTTATTAGGGGGCGTGGCTTTCTCATTAGGATGAGATGTGAAAATCCCGTCCATTTCTATTAGTTTGCCGTAATAAATTTTTAACTGGAAAATTCGCCCCAAAAAGGGGCGAAAATAAATAAACTCAAAGTTTGACGACCAGGGCAAGGGGTTAACGTATATTACAGTATAAAAAAATTAATCAAAACTCACTTTTGAGTAAGTAAATCCAACTCGGTAGCCGAGCTTGTTCACACACGTCAACACACGTCTCTCGTATACGAGATGTTATGTGAGATATTATGTGAGGTAAAGCCTTTACCGTGAAAATACAATCGTATATATAGAGTAATGTAAATGTTATGTGAGATATTATGTGAGGTAAAGCCTTTACTGTGACAATACAATAGTATATATAGAGTAATGTAAATGTTATGTGAGATATTATGTGAGGTAAAGCCTTTACTGCGAAAGGATGCAGTTTCACGACAGCTAACAACTGATGCAGATAGTTTGTTCCATGGAGGTTTTAAAGGATGCAGAGTCTCGACAGCTAACAACTGACGCAGGTAGTTTGTTCCATGGAGGTTTTAAAGGATACAGTGTCTCGACAGCTAACGACTGATGCAGGTAGTTTGTTCCATGTAGGTTTTAAAGGATGCAGTGTCTCGACAGCTAACAACTGACGCAGGTAGTTTGTTCCATGGAGATTTTAAAGGATGCAGTGTCTGGACAGCTAACAACTGATGCAGGTAGTTTGTTCCATGGAGATTTTAAAGGATGCAGTGTCTCGACAGCTAACAACTGATGCAGGTAGTTTGTTCCATGGAGATTTTAAAGGATGCAGTGTCTCGACAGCTAACAACTGACGCAGGTGGATTGTTCCATGGAGGTTTTAAAGGATGCAGTGTCTCGACAGCTAACAACTGATGCAGGTAGTTAGGTTCCATGGAGGTTTTAAAGGATGCAGTGTCTCGACAGCTAACAACTGATGCAGGTAGTTTGTTCCATGGAGGTTTTAAAGGATGCAGTGTCTCGACAGCTAACAACTGATACAGGTAGTTTGTTCCATGGAGGTTTTAAAGGATGCAGTGTCTCGACAGCTAACAACTGATGCAGGTAGTTTGTTCCATGGAGGTTTTAAAGGATGCAGTGTCTCGACAGCTAACAACTGATGCAGGTAGTTTGTTCCATGGAGGTTTTAAAGGATGCAGTGTCTCGACAGCTAACAACTGATACAGGTAGTTTGTTCCATGGAGGTTTTAAAGGATGCAGTGTCTCGACAGCTAACAACTGATGCAGGTAGTTTGTTCCATGGAGGTTTTAAAGGATGCAGTGTCTCGACAGCTAACAACTGATGCAGGTAGTTTGTTCCATGGAGGTTTTAAAGGATGCAGTGTCTCGACAACTAACAACTGATGCAGGTAGTTTGTTCCATGGAAGTTTTAAAAGATGCAGTGTCTCGACAGCTAACAACTGATGCAGATAGTTTATTCCATGCTTCAGCAACTCTGAGCGTGAAAAAATGTTTCCGAAAGTCATATTACTTCTTTCGCCATAGCCACCAGACAAAGGAAAGCCATCTCTCCTTCATTGTTAGATGAAGGTGGAGTGGCTGATCTTCACGATGGACTCGGCTGTCAACTGGATGTGTCCCACATGTGACAGTAGATAGAGGGGCAATGTAGAACAGCAAGGAAGAGAGTAAGGAAGGGAATAATGCAGAAAGTTTACCTTGGAAAGGAGAATGTTTCAATAGAAGTGAGTGGAGGCAGGCTGTAGCTGTTTCTTCTAGCCACGACAACAATGAGGAGTGGTGTTCACTATCTTCTGAACCTTCGCTTTCGTGGTGCTGGAATAACACACAAGATAATGTAGTCCTAGATACACTATGTCTGATAACCACTAATACTAACTACTGTACTCTACATTAGATAATGTAGTCCTAGATACACTATGTCTGATAGCCACTAATACTAACTACTGTACTGTACATTAGATAATGTAGTCCTAGATATACTATGTCTGATAGCCACTAATACTAACTACTGTACTGTACATTAGATAATGTAGTCCTAGATATACTATGTCTGATAGCCACGAATACTAACTACTGTACATTAGATAATGTCGTCCTAGATACACTATGATGATAGCTACTAATACTAACTACTGTACTGTACATTAGATAATGTAGTCCTAGATATACTATGTCTAATAGCCACTAATACTAACTACTGTACTGTACATTAGATAATGTAGTCCTAGATACAGTATCTCTGATAGCCACTAATACTAACTACTATACTGTACATTAGATAATGTAGTCCTAGATACACTATGTCGGATAGCCACTAATACTAACTGCTGTACTGTACATTAGATAATGTAGTCCTAGATATACTATGTCTGATAGCCACTACTACTGTACTGTACGTTAGATAATGTAGTCCTAGATATACTATGTCTGATAGCCACTAATACTAACTACTGTACATTAGATAATGTAGTCCTAGATACACTATGATGATAGCTACTAATACTAACTACTGTACTGTACATTAGATAATGTAGTCCTAGATATACTATGTCTAATAGCCACTAATACTAACTACTGTACTGTACAGTAGATAATGTAGTCCTAGATACAGTATGTCTGATAGCCACTAATACTAACTACTATACTGTACATTAGATAATGTAGTCCTAGATACACTATGTCTGATAGCCACTAATACTAACTACTGTACTCTACATTAGATAATGTAGTCCTAGATATACCATGTCTGATAGCCACTAATACTAACTACTGTACTGTACATTAGATAATGTAGTCCTAGATACTCTATGTCTGATAGCCACCAATACTAACTACTGTAATGTACATTAGATAATGTAGTCCTAGATACACTATGTCTGATAGCCACTAATACTAACTACTGTACATTAGATAATGTAGTCCTAGATACACTATGTCTGATAGCCACTAATACTAACTACTGTACTGTACATTAGATAATGTAGTCCTAGATACAGTATGTCTGATAGCCACTAATACTAACTACTGTACTGTACATTAGATAATGTAGTCCTAGATACACTATGTCTGATAGCCACTAATACTAACTACTGTACTCTACATTAGATAATGTAGTCGTAGATATACCATGTCTGATAGCCACTAATACTAACTACTGTACTGTACATTAGATAATGTAGTCCTAGATACTCTATGTCTGATAGCCACCAATACTAACTACTGTACTGTACATTAGATAATGTAGTCCTAGATACACTATGTCTGATAACCACTAATACTAACTACTGTACTCTACATTAGATAATGTAGTCCTAGATATACCATGTCTGATAGCCACTAATACTAACTACTGTACATTAGATAATGTAGTCCGAGATACACTATGTCTGATAGCTACTAATACTAACTACTGTACTGTACATTAGATAATGTAGTCCTAGATACACTATGTCTGATAGCCACTAATACTAACTACTGTACATTAGATAATGTAGTCCTAGATACACTATGATAATAGCTACTAATACTAACTACTGTACTGTACATTAGATAATGTAGTCCTAGATATACTATGTCTAATAGCCACTAATACTAACTACTGTACTGTACATTAGATAATGTAGTCCTAGATACAGTATGTCTGATAGCCAATAATACTAACTACTATACTGTACATTAGATAATGTAGTCCTAGATACACTATGTCTGATAGCCACTAATACTAACTACTGTACTGTACATTATATAATGTAGTCCTAGATATACTATGTCTGATAGCCACTAATACTAACTACTGTACTGTACATTAGATAATGTAGTCCTAGATATACTATGTCTGATAGCCACTAATATTAACTACTGTACTGTACATTAGATAATGTAGTCCTAGATACAGTATGTCTGATAGCCAATAATACTAACTACTATACTGTACATTAGATAATGTAGTCCTAGATACACTATGTCTGATAGCCACTAATACTAACTACTGTACTGTACATTATATAATGTAGTCCCAGATATACTATGTCTGATAGCCACTAATACTAACTACTGTACTGTACATTAGATAATGTAGTCCTAGATATACTATGTCTGATATCCACTAATATTAACTACTGTACTGTACATTAGATAATGTAGTCCTAGATATACTATGTCTAATAGCCACTAATACTAACTACTGTACTGTACATTAGATAATGTAGTCCTAGATACAGTATGTCTGATAGCCAATATTACTAACTACTATACTGTACATTAGATAATGTAGTCCTAGATACACTATGTCTGATAGCCACTAATACTAACTACTGTACTGTACATTAGATAATGTAGTCCTAGATACAGTATGTCTGATAGCCACTAATACTAACTACTGTACTGTACATTAGATAATGTAGTCCTAGATACACTATGTCTGATAGCCACTAATACTAACCACTGTACTCTACATTAGATAATGTAGTCCTAGATATACCATGTCTGATAGCCACTAATACTAACTACTGTACTGTACATTAGATAATGTAGTCCTAGATACTCTATGTCTGATAGCCACCAATACTAACTACTGTACTGTACATTAGATAATGTAGTCCTAGATACACTATGTCTGATAACCACTAATACTAACTACTATACTCTACATTAGATAATGTAGTCCTAGATATACCATGTCTGATAGCCACTAATACTAACTACTGTACTTTAGATAATGTAGTCCTATATACACTATGTCTAATAGCCACTAATAGTAACTACTGTACTGTACATTAGATAATGTAGTCCTAGATACAGTATGTCTGATAGCCAATAATACTAACTACTATACTGTACATTAGATAATGTAGTCCTAGATACACTATGTCTGATAGCCACTAATACTAACTACTGTACTGTACATTATATAATGTAGTCCTAGATATACTATGTCTGATAGCCACTAATACTAACTACTGTACTGTACATTAGATAATGTAGTCCTAGATATACTATGTCTGATAGCCACTAATATTAACTACTGTACCGTATATTAGATAATGTAGTCCTAGATATACTATGTCTGATAGCCACTAATACTAACTACTGTACATTAGATAATGTAGTCCTAGATACACTATGATGATAGCTACTAATACTAACGACTGTACTGTACATTAGATAATGTAGTCCTAGATATACTATGTCTAATAGCCACTAATACTAACTACTGTACTGTACATTAGATAATGTAGTCCTAGATACAGTATGTCTGATAGCCACTAATACTAACTACTATACTGTACATTAGATAATGTAGTCCTAGATAGACTATGTCTGATAGCCACTAATACTAACTACTGTACTGTACATTAGATAATGTAGTCCTAGATATACTATGTCTGATAGCCACTAATACTAACTACTGTACTGTACATTAGATAATGTAGTCCTAGATATACTATGTCTGATAGCCACTAATACTAACTACTGTACACTAGATAATGTAGTCCTAGATACACTATGATGATAGCTACTAATACTAACTACTGTACTGTACATTAGATAATGTAGTCCTAGATATACTATGTCTAATATCCACTAATACTAACTACTGTACTGTACATTAGATAATGTAGTCCTAGATACAGTATGTCTGATAGCCACTAATACTAACTACTATACTGTACATTAGATAATGTAGTCCTAGATACACTATGTCTGATAGCCACTAATACTAACTACTGTACTCTACATTAGATAATGTAGTCCTAGATATAGAATGTCTGATAGCCACTAATTCTAACTACTATACTGTACATTAGATAATGTAGTCCTAGATATACCATGTCTGATAGCCACTAATACTAACTACTGTACTGTACATTAGATAATGTAGTCCTAGGTACTCTATGTCTGATAGCCACTAATACTAACTACTGTAATGTACATTAGATAATGTAGTCCTAGATACACTATGTCTGATAACCACTAATACTAACTACTGTACTGTACATTAGATAATGTAGTCCTAGATACACTATGTCTGATAGCCACTAATACTAACTACTGTACATTAGATAATGTAGTCTTAGATACACTATGTCTGATAGCCACTAATACTAACTACTGTACTGTACATTAGATAATGTAGTCCTAGATACAGTATGTCTGATAGCCACTAATACTAACTACTGTACTGTACATTAGATAATGTAGTCCTAGATACACTATGTCTGATAGCCACTAATACTAACTACTGTACTCTACATTAGATAATGTAGTCGTAGATATACCATGTCTGATAGCCACTAATACTAACTACTGTACTGTACATTAGATAATGTAGTCCTAGATACTCTATGTCTGATAGCCACCAATACTAACTACTGTACTGTACATTAGATAATGTAGTCCTAGATACACTATGTCTGATAACCACTAATACTAACTACTGTACTCTACATTAGATAATGTAGTCCTAGATATACCATGTCTGATAGCCACTAATACTAACTACTGTACATTAGATAATGTAGTCCGAGATACACTATGTCTGATAGCTACTAATACTAACTACTGTACTGTACATTAGATAATGTAGTCCTAGATACACTATGTCTGATAGCCACTAATACTAACTACTGTACATTAGATAATGTAGTCCTAGATACACTATGATGATAGCTACTAATACTAACGACTGTACTGTACATTAGATAATGTAGTCCTAGATATACTATGTCTAATAGCCACTAATACTAACTACTGTACTGTACATTAGATAATGTAGTCCTAGATACAGTATGTCTGATAGCCAATATTACTAACTACTATACTGTACATTAGATAATGTAGTCCTAGATACACTATGTCTGATAGCCACTAATACTAACTACTGTACTGTACATTAGATAATGTAGTCCTAGATACAGTATGTCTGATAGCCACTAATACTAACTACTGTACTGTACATTAGATAATGTAGTCCTAGATACACTATGTCTGATAGCCACTAATACTAACCACTGTACTCTACATTAGATAATGTAGTCCTAGATATACCATGTCTGATAGCCACTAATACTAACTACTGTACTGTACATTAGATAATGTAGTCCTAGATACTCTATGTCTGATAGCCACCAATACTAACTACTGTACTGTACATTAGATAATGTAGTCCTAGATACACTATGTCTGATAACCACTAATACTAACTACTATACTCTACATTAGATAATGTAGTCCTAGATATACCATGTCTGATAGCCACTAATACTAACTACTGTACTTTAGATAATGTAGTCCTATATACACTATGTCTAATAGCCACTAATAGTAACTACTGTACTGTACATTAGATAATGTAGTCCTAGATACAGTATGTCTGATAGCCAATAATACTAACTACTATACTGTACATTAGATAATGTAGTCCTAGATACACTATGTCTGATAGCCACTAATACTAACTACTGTACTGTACATTATATAATGTAGTCCTAGATATACTATGTCTGATAGCCACTAATACTAACTACTGTACTGTACATTAGATAATGTAGTCCTAGATATACTATGTCTGATAGCCACTAATATTAACTACTGTACCGTATATTAGATAATGTAGTCCTAGATATACTATGTCTGATAGCCACTAATACTAACTACTGTACATTAGATAATGTAGTCCTAGATACACTATGATGATAGCTACTAATACTAACGACTGTACTGTACATTAGATAATGTAGTCCTAGATATACTATGTCTAATAGCCACTAATACTAACTACTGTACTGTACATTAGATAATGTAGTCCTAGATACAGTATGTCTGATAGCCACTAATACTAACTACTATACTGTACATTAGATAATGTAGTCCTAGATACACTATGTCTGATAGCCACTAATACTAACTACTGTACTGTACATTAGATAATGTAGTCCTAGATATACTATGTCTGATAGCCACTAATACTAACTACTGTACTGTACATTAGATAATGTAGTCCTAGATATACTATGTCTGATAACCACTAATACTAACTACTGTACTCTACATTAGATAATGTAGTCCTAGATATACCATGTCTGATAGCCACTAATACTAACTACTGTACATTAGATAATGTAGTCCTAGATACACTATGATAATAGCTACTAATACTAACTACTGTACTGTACATTAGATAATGTAGTCCTAGATATACTATGTCTGATAGCCACTAATACTAACTACTGTACTGTACATTAGATAATGTAGTCCTAGATACAGTATGTCTGATAGCCAATAATACTAACTACTATACTGTACATTAGATAATGTAGTCCTAGATACACTATATCTGATAGCCACTAATACTAACTACTGTACTCTACATTAGATAATGTAGTCCTAGATATAGTATGTCTGATAGCCACTAATACTAACTACTATACTGTACATTAGATAATGTAGTCCTAGATATACCATGTCTGATAGCCACTAATACTAACTACTGTACTGTACATTAGATAATGTAGTCCTAGATACTCTATGTCTGATAGCCACCAATACTAACTACTGTAATGTACATTAGATAATGTAGTCCTAGATACACTATGTCTGATAACCACTAATACTAACTACTGTACTGTACATTAGATAATGTAGTCCTAGATACACTATGTCTGATAGCCACTAATACTAACTACTGTACATTAGATAATGTAGTGCTAGATACACTATGTCTGATAGCCACTAATACTAACTACTGTACTCTACATTAGATAATGTAGTCCTAGATATACTATGTCTGATAGCCACTAATACTAACTACTGTACATTAGATAATGTAGTCCTAGATATACTATGTCTGATAACCACTAATACTAACTACTGTACTCTACATTAGATAATGTAGTCCTAGATATACCATGTCTGATAGCCACTAATACTAACTACTGTACATTAGATAATGTAGTCCTAGATACACTATGATAATAGCTACTAATACTAACTACTGTACTGTACATTAGATAATGTAGTCCTAGATATACTATGTCTGATAGCCACTAATACTAACTACTGTACTGTACATTAGATAATGTAGTCCTAGATATAGTATGTCTGATAGCCACTAATACTAACTACTATACTGTACATTAGATAATGTAGTCCTAGATATACCATGTCTGATAGCCACTAATACTAACTACTGTACATTAGATAATGTAGTCTTAGATACACTATGTCTGATAGCCACTAATACTAACTACTGTACTGTACATTAGATAATGTAGTCCTAGATACAGTATGTCTGATAGCCACTAATACTAACTACTGTACTGTACATTAGATAATGTAGTCCTAGATACACTATGTCTGATAGCCACTAATACTAACTACTGTACTCTACATTAGATAATGTAGTCGTAGATATACCATGTCTGATAGCCACTAATACTAACTACTGTACTGTACATTAGATAATGTAGTCCTAGATACTCTATGTCTGATAGCCACCAATACTAACTACTGTACTGTACATTAGATAATGTAGTCCTAGATACACTATGTCTGATAACCACTAATACTAACTACTGTACTCTACATTAGATAATGTAGTCCTAGATATACCATGTCTGATAGCCACTAATACTAACTACTGTACATTAGATAATGTAGTCCGAGATACACTATGTCTGATAGCTACTAATACTAACTACTGTACTGTACATTAGATAATGTAGTCCTAGATGCACTATGTCTGATAGCCACTAATACTAACTACTGTACATTAGATAATGTAGTCCTAGATACACTATGATGATAGCTACTAATACTAACGACTGTACTGTACATTAGATAATGTAGTCCTAGATATACTATGTCTAATAGCCACTAATACTAACTACTGTACTGTACATTAGATAATGTAGTCCTAGATACACTATGTCTGATAGCCACTAATACTAACTACTGTACATTAGATAATGTAGTCCTAGATACACTATGATGATAGCTACTAATACTAACGACTGTACTGTACATTAGATAATGTAGTCCTAGATATACTATGTCTAATAGCCACTAATACTAACTACTGTACTGTACATTAGATAATGTAGTCCTAGATACAGTATGTCTGATAGCCAATATTACTAACTACTATACTGTACATTAGATAATGTAGTCCTAGATACACTATGTCTGATAGCCACTAATACTAACTACTGTACCCCTACATTAGATAATGTAGTCCTAGATACAGTATGTCTGATAGCCACTAATACTAACTACTGTACTGTACATTAGATAATGTAGTCCTAGATACACTATGTCTGATAGCCACTAATACTAACCACTGTACTGTACATTAGATAATGTAGTCCTAGATATACCATGTCTGATAGCCACTAATACTAACTACTGTACTGTACATTAGATAATGTAGTCCTAGATACTCTATGTCTGATAGCCACCAATACTAACTACTGTACTGTACATTAGATAATGTAGTCCTAGATACACTATGTCTGATAACCACTAATACTAACTACTATACTCTACATTAGATAATGTAGTCCTAGATATACCATGTCTGATAGCCACTAATACTAACTACTGTACTTTAGATAATGTAGTCCTATATACACTATGTCTAATAGCCACTAATAGTAACTACTGTACTGTACATTAGATAATGTAGTCCTAGATACAGTATGTCTGATAGCCAATAATACTAACTACTATACTGTACATTAGATAATGTAGTCCTAGATACACTATGTCTGATAGCCACTAATACTAACGACTGTACTGTACATTAGATAATGTAGTCCTAGATATACTATGTCTAATAGCCACTAATACTAACTACTGTACTGTACATTAGATAATGTAGTCCTAGATACAGTATGTCTGATAGCCACTAATACTAACTACTATACTGTACATTAGATAATGTAGTCCTAGATACACTATGTCTGATAGCCACTAATACTAACTACTGTACTGTACATTAGATAATGTAGTCCTAGATATACTATGTCTGATAGCCACTAATACTAACTACTGTACTGTACATTAGATAATGTAGTCCTAGATATACTATGTCTGATAACCACTAATACTAACTACTGTACTCTACATTAGATAATGTAGTCCTAGATATACCATGTCTGATAGCCACTAATACTAACTACTGTACATTAGATAATGTAGTCCTAGATACACTATGATAATAGCTACTAATACTAACTACTGTACTGTACATTAGATAATGTAGTCCTAGATATACTATGTCTGATAGCCACTAATACTAACTACTGTACTGTACATTAGATAATGTAGTCCTAGATATACTATGTCTGATAGCCACTAATACTAACTACTGTACTGTACATTAGATAATGTAGTCCTAGATATACTATGTCTGATAGCCACTAATACTAACTACTGTACTGTACATTAGATAATGTAGTCCTAGATATACTATGTCTGATAGCCACTAATACTAACTACTGTACACTAGATAATGTAGTCCTAGATACACTATGATGATAGCTACTAATACTAACTACTGTACTGTACATTAGATAATGTAGTCCTAGATATACTATGTCTAATATCCACTAATACTAACTACTGTACTGTACATTAGATAATGTAGTCCTAGATACAGTATGTCTGATAGCCACTAATACTAACTACTATACTGTACATTAGATAATGTAGTCCTAGATAGACTATGTCTGATAGCCACTAATACTAACTACTGTACTCTACATTAGATAATGTAGTCCTAGATATACCATGTCTGATAGCCACTAATACTAACTACTGTACTGTACATTAGTTAATGTAGTCATAGATACAGTATTTCTGATAGCCACTAATACTAACTACTGTACATTAAATAATGTAGTCCTAGATATACTATGTCTAATAGCCACTAATACTAACTACTGTACTGTACATTAGATAATGTAGTCCTAGATACAGTATGTCTGATAGCCAATAATACTAACTACTATACTGTACATTAGATAATGTAGTCCTAGATACACTATATCTGATAGCCACTAATACTAACTACTGTACTCTACATTAGATAATGTAGTCCTAGATATAGTATGTCTGATAGCCACTAATACTAACTACTATACTGTACATTAGATAATGTAGTCCTAGATATACCATGTCTGATAGCCACTAATACTAACTACTGTACTGTACATTAGATAATGTAGTCCTAGATACTCTATGTCTGATAGCCACCAATACTAACTACTGTAATGTACATTAGATAATGTAGTACTAGATACACTATGTCTGATAACCACTAATACTAACTACTGTACTGTACATTAGATAATGTAGTCCTAGATACACTATGTCTGATAGCCACTAATACTAACTACTGTACATTAGATAATGTAGTGCTAGATACACTATGTCTGATAGCCACTAATACTAACTACTGTACTCTACATTAGATAATGTAGTCCTAGATATACTATGTCTGATAGCCACTAATACTAACTACTGTACATTAGATAATGTAGTCCTAGATATACTATGTCTGATAACCATTAATACTAACTACTGTACTCTACATTAGATAATGTAGTCCTAGATATACCATGTCTGATAGCCACTAATACTAACTACTGTACATTAGATAATGTAGTCCTAGATACACTATGATAATAGCTACTAATACTAACTACTGTACTGTACATTAGATAATGTAGTCCTAGATATACTATGTCTGATAGCCACTAATACTAACTACTGTACTGTACATTAGATAATGTAGTCCTAGATATAGTATGTCTGATAGCCACTAATACTAACTACTATACTGTACATTAGATAATGTAGTCCTAGATATACCATGTCTGATAGCCACTAATACTAACTACTGTACTGTACAATAGATAATGTAGTCCTAGATACACTATGTCTGATAGCCACTAATACTAACTATTGTACTGTACATTAGATAATGTAGTCCTAGATATACTATGTCTGATAGCCACTAATACTAACTACTGTGCTGTACATTAGATAATGTAGTCATAGATACAGTATGTCTGATAGCCACTAATACTAACTACTGTACTGTACATTAGATAATGTAGTCCTAGATACACTATGATGATAGCTACTAATACTAACGACTGTACTGTACATTAGATAATGTAGTCCTAGATATACTATGTCTAATAGCCACTAATACTAACTACTGTACTGTACATTAGATAATGTAGTCCTAGATACAGTATGTCTGATAGCCAATAATACTAACTACTATACTGTACATTAGATAATGTAGTCCTAGATACACTATGTCTGATAGCCACTAATACTAACTACTGTACTGTACATTATATAATGTAGTCCTAGATATACTATGTCTGATAGCCACTAATACTAACTACTGTATTGTACATTAGATAATGTAGTCCTAGATATACTACGTCTGATAGCCACTAATACTAACTACTGTACATTAGATAATGTAGTCCTAGATACACTATGATGATAGCTACTAATACTAACTACTGTACTGTACATTAGATAATGTAGTCCTAGATATACTATGTCTAATAGCCACTAATACTAACTACTGTACTGTACATTAGATAATGTAGTCCTAGATACAGTATGTCTTATGGCCACTAATATTAACTACTATACTGTACATTAGATAATGTAGTCCTAGATACACTATATCTGATAGCCACTAATACTAACTACTGTAATCTACATTAGATAATGTAGTCCTAGATATAGTATGTCTGATAGCCACTAATACTAACTACTATACTGTACATTAGATAATGTAGTCCTAGATATACCATGTCTGATAGCCACCAATACTAACTACTGTAATGTACATTAGATAATGTAGTCCTAGATACACTATGTCTGATAACCACTAATACTAACTACTGTACTGTACATTAGATAATGTAGTCCTAAACACACTATGTCTGATAGCCACTAATACTAACTACTGTACATTAGATAATGTAGTCATAGATACACTATGTCTGATAGCCACTAATACTAACTACTGTACTGTACATTAGATAATGTAGTCCTAGATACAGTATGTCTGATAGCCACTAATACTAACTACTGTACTCTACATTAGATAATGTAGTCCTAGATATACTATGTCTGATAGCCACTAATAGTAACTACTGTACATTAGATAATGTAGTCCTAGATATACTATGTCTGATAGCCCCTAATACTAACTACTGTACTGTACATTAGATAATGTAGTCCTAGATACACTATGTCTGATAGCCACTAATACTAACTACTGTACTCTACATTAGATAATGTAGTCCTAGATATACCATGTCTGATAGCCACTAATACTAACTACTGTACATTAGATAATGTAGTCCTAGATACTCTATGTCTGATAGCCACCAATACTAACTACTGTACTGTACATTAGATAATGTAGTCCTAGATACACTATGTCAGATAGCCACTAATACTAATTACTATACTGTACATTAGATAATGTAGTCCTAGATACACTATGATGATAGCTACTAATACTAACTACTGTACTGTACATTAGATAATGTAGTCCTAGATATAGTATGTCTGATAGCCACTAATACTAACTACTATACTGTACATTAGATAATGTAGTCCTAGATATAGCATGTCTGATAGCCACTAATACTAACTACTGTACTGTACATTAGATAATGTAGTCCTAGATACACTATGTCTGATAGCTACTAATACTAACTACTGTACTGTACATTAGATAATGTAGTCCTAGATACACTATGTCTGATAACCACTAATACTAACTACTGTACTCTACATTAGATAATGTAGTCCTAGATATACTATGTCTGATAGCCACTAATACTAACTACTGTACTGTACATTAGATAATGTAGTCCTAGATATACTATGTCTGATAGCCACTAATACTAACTACTGTACTCTACATTAGATAATGTAGTCCTAGATATACTATGTCTGATAGCCACTAATACTAACTACTGTACTGTACATTAGATAATGTAGTCCTAGATACAGTATGTCTGATAGCCACTAATACTAACTACTGTACTGTACATTAGATAATGTAGTCCTAGATACAGCATGTCTGATAACCACTATACTGTACATTAGATAATGTAGTCCTAGATACACTATGTCTGATAGCCACTAATACTAACTACTGTACTCTACATTAGATAATGTAGTCCTAGATATAGTATGTCTGATAGCCACTAATACTAACTACTATACTGTACATTAGATAATGTAGTCCTAGATATACCATGTCTGATAGCCACTAATACTAACTACTGTACTGTACATTAGATAATGTAGTCCTAGATATACTATGTCTGATAGCCACTAATACTAACTACTGTACTGTACATTAGATAATGTAGTCCTAGATACAGTATGTCTGATAGCCACTAATACTAACTACTATACTGTACATTAGATAATGTAGTCCGAGATACACTATGTCTGATAGCCACTAATACTAACTACTGTACTCTACATTAGATAATGTAATCCTAGATACAGTATGTCTGATAGCCACTAATACTAACTACTGTACTGTACATTAGATAATGTAGTCCTAGATACTCTATGTCTAATAGCCACCAATACTAACTACTGTACTGTACATTAGATAATGTATTCCTAGATACAGTATGTCAGATAGCCACTAATAATAATTACTATACTGTACATTAGATAATGTAGTCCTAGATACACTATGTCTGATAACCACTAATACTAACTACTGTACTGTACATTAGATAATGTAGTCCTAGATACACTATGTCTGATAGCCACTAATACTAACTACTGTACATTAGATAATGTAGTCCTAGATACACTATGTCTGATAGCCACTAATACTAACTACTGTACTGTACATTAGATAATGTAGTCCTAGATACAGTATGTCTGATAGCCACTAATACTAACTACTGTACTCTACATTAGATAATGTAGTCCTAGATACACTATGTCTGATAGCCACTAATACTAACTACTGTACTCTACATTAGATAATGTAGTCCTAGATATACCATGTCTGATAGCCACTAATACTAACTACTGTACTGTACATTAGATAATGTAGTCCTAGATACACTATGTCAGATAGCCACCAATACTAATTACTATACTGTACATTATATAATGTAGTCCTAGATACACTATGTCTGATAACCACTAATACTAACTACTGTACTCTACATTAGATAATGTAGTCCTAGATATACCATGTCTGATAGCCACTAATACTAACTACTGTACATTAGATAATGTAGTCCTAGATACACTATGTCTGATAGCTACTAATACTAACTACTGTACTGTACATTAGATAATGTAGTCCTAGATATACTATGTCTGATAGCCACTAATACTAACTACTGTACATTAGATAATGTAGTCCTAGATACACTATGATGATAGCTACTAATACTAATATTAAACACAAAAGCCTTCCCTAGTGAGGAATGTACATCCCAACATAGCTTAGTTGTCAGCGACCTCACGGTCAGAACTAGACGAGCCCTGAAACAGAGGCCAACCTGGAGAAGAAAGATCTGGAAGCTGAAAGTCCCCTCAACCAGTAACAGATTTAAAGATATTTTACTCAACGCCTACGACAGTAAAGAAGAACAGATAGAGACATTTAACGTAGAAGAGAACTGGGAGTTCCTAAAAAATAACTTACTAGAGGCGACGGATGAGGTTTGTGGCTGGAGTAAGACCTCAAGCAGGAGGAGAGTGACTTGGTGGTGGAACAATAAGGTAGATGAAGCAGTCAAGGCCAAGAGACAGGCATGGAAAGAATGGAAGAACGGGGGGAGCAGGGTACATTACATAGAGACCAAGAGGGAAGCTAGGCGACAAGTATACTTAGCTAGGAGGGAAGCAGAGGATAGAAAATTCAAGCATGTTTTACAACGTGAGGACCAGAAACAGGAGGTATTCAAGATTGCGAGGCAGTGTGTCAGAGATAGTTGTGATGTCATTGGAGAGAAGTGTATCCGGAATGATAAAGGTGAGCTTGCCCTCACAAGTGCTGAGAAGAAAGATGCATGGAAGAGTCATTATGATAGATTACTAAATGAGGAGAATGCATGGGAAGAAGAGACCCTACCCCACGTAGACCCTATAGAGGGACCAGCAGTACAAGTCAGCGGCAGCGTAGTAAGTAAGGCAATCAGAGATATGAAGATAGGGAAGGCAACCGGTCCATCGGGTATAGCTGCCGAGATGCTGAAGGCATCTGGGTCTGTAGGTCACACTATAACCACACGTATCGTTAACCAGGTAATACTAGAGGGGGCCATACCAAAAGATTGGTGCAGTAGCATCATTGTCAACTGCTACAAAGGTAAAGGCGATGCACTAGATAGAGGAAACTATAGAGGTATAAAGTTGATGGACCAGGTCATGAAAGTAACAGAAAGAGTTATAGCACAGCTGATTAGGGACCGGGTGAATATAGACGAGATGCAATTTGGGTTTGTTCCAGGGAAAGGCACCACTGATGCGCTCTTCCTTGTGAGGCAATTACAGGAAAAGTACCTAGCTAAAAGTAAGCCACTCTACTTGGCATTTGTCGACCTTGAGAAAGCCTTTGACAGAGTTCCACGTGCAGTAATCTGGTGGGCTCTTAGAAAACTAGGAGTAGATGAATGGCTTGTGAAAGCGGTACAAGCCATGTATAGGGGAGCAGTCAGCAAAGTTAGGATTGGCAATGAGTATAGCGAGGAATTTAGCGTACAGGTTGGGGTCCACCAGGGCTCTGTTCTTAGCCCTCTCCTGTTCATCATAGTCCTGCAGGCAATAACGGAGGAGTTTAAGACCGGATGCCCATGGGAACTCCTGTATGCTGATGACCTCGCACT
>OZ024747.1:93816712-93824212 GCA_964016885.1 Eledone cirrhosa
ATACACACATAAACGAACTAAGGAAAAAATTAGAGATAAGAGGGATCAGATGTTGTTTACTCGAGAGAAGGCTACGTTGGTATGGACACGTGATGCGCATGAAAGTCGATAGCTGTATAACAAAGTGCAGGGCAATAAAGATAGACGGTAGTCACGGAATAGGCAGACCTAGAAAAACCTGGGACGAGCTGATAAACTCCGACATCACACACTTACACCTCTCCAAGACAATGTCACTGGACCGAGACCTTTGGCGGTACTCAGTAACAGAGAAGACCCGCCTTACCTAAATATATAGTAAAACCTACTCCAGCCAGTAGGCATCTCTAACAAAATACACCCCGTCCCACCACCCCGCCCCCACCCCATCCACACCACCCCGTTCTATGTAAAGTTATGTTGGTGCCGCGCCATCGAGGCCGAAACAAATGAGATCGTGTAGGTGTCACGACAAAAAAACACAGTCCACGCTGTAATGTGGCCGTGTAGGCAACACGGTAAAAACCTCCCAGACCCACACTGTAAATGTGGTTGGTGTTAGGAAGGGCATCCAACTGTAGAAAACCTGCCAGACAGTCCTATGCGAGCAAGACAATCACTCTTGCCTCAAGTGGGACTACCCCCGTCCAAACCCATGCAGGCGTGGAACACGGACGTTAAACGTTGATGATGATGATGATGATGATGATATAAACACATATATACATATATATATATATATATATAAACACATATATACATATATATATATATAAACACATACACACATATATATATATATATATATATATATATAAACACATATAAATATATACACTTATATACATATATATATATAAACACATATATACATATATATATATAAACACATATATACATATATATATATATATAAACACATATATATATGTATATATATATATAAACACATATATATATATATAAACACATATACATATATATATCATCATCATCATCATCATCATCAGGTTTAGCGTCCGTGTTCCACGCTTGCATGGGTTTGGACGGGGGTTTTCCCACTTGAGGCAAGAGTGGTTGTCTTGCTCGCATAGGACTGTCTGGCGGGTTTTCTACAGCTGGATGCCCTTCCTAACACCAACCACATTTACAGTGTGGGGCTGGGAGGTTTTTACCGTGTTGCCTACACGGCCACATTACAGCGTGGACTGTCTGGCGGGTTTTCTACAGCTGGATGCCCTTCCTAAAACCAACCACATTTACAGTGTGGGGCTGGGAGGTTTTTACCGTGTTGCCTACACGGCCACATTTACAGCGTGGACTGTGTGTTTTTTTTGTCGTGACACCTACACGATCTCATTTGTTTCGGCCTGGATGTTGTGGGACCAACATAACTTTACATTGAAAGGGGCAGTGTGGATGGGGTGGAGGAGGTGGGACAGGGGTGTGTTTTGATAGAGATGCCTACTGACTCTAGTAGGTTTTTACTTTGTGTTTAGGTAAGGCGGGTCTTCTCTATTACTGAGTACCGCCAAAGGTCTCGGTCCAGTGACATTGTCTTGGAGAGGTGTAAGCGTGTGAGGTCGGAATTTATCATGTCGTCCCAGGTTTTTCTGGGTCTGCCTACTCCTTGGCTACCGTCTATCTTTATTGCCCTGCACTTTGTTATACAACTGTCGTCTTTCATGCGCATCACGTGACCGTACCAACGTAGCCTTCTCTCGAGTAAACAACATCTGATCCCTCTTATTTCTAATTTTTTTCTTAGTTCGTTTATGCTTTGCCGTTCACGTATATTACTATTGCACATCCAGCGGAGCATGCAAGCTTCGTTCCTCTCTAGTCTGCTTATATCCTCTGCATACAATGCCCAGGTCTCACTGCCATGCAGCATTGCTGTTCGTATGCAGGCATCGTATAACCTGCCTTTCATTTTTGGGAGAACCCTCTAGCGGCTAATAGTGGTATAAGCTCTCTGAACTTTTTCCATCCAGTTCTGACTCTAGCTACTGTACTTTCAGAGCACCCTCCCCCGCTGCTGATTTTGTCACCCAGGTAACGGAAGCTGTCCACTATTTCTATAGAACCCTCTGCGCAGTTGAAGGAGCTAGTATTTTGTGGGCACTTGCTGCTACTTATTGCACCAGAGCACCGGCCACATGTAAAATCTATGTTCTTAGTTAGCTTACCTGTGATCCCACTACATCTTTTATGCACCCATACTTTGCATTTGGGACATAAAATGGAGTTTCTACCTACGCCTTTCCTACACACTGAGCATGGCCATTTCCCAGAAGGGACCGCCACCTTATTTTCTTTCCTACAAACTAGAACTTTAGTCTTAGCCAGGTTAATTTTAAGGCCTTTTGATTCTAGGCCGTGCTTCCATGTTTGGAATTTCTTCTCTAGTTCGGTCATTGATTCAGCTATGAGCGTTAGATCATCTGCGTATAGGAGTTCCCATGGGCAGCCGGTCTTGAACTCCTCTGTTATAGCCTGAAGGGCAATAATAAATAGTAGGGGGCTAAGAACAGAGCCCTGATGGACACCAACTTTTACGCTAAACTCTTCACTATATTCGTTGTTAATTCTAACCTTACTGACTGTTTCTTTATACATGGCTTGTATAGCTCTCACAAGCCATTCGTCAACACCTAGTTTTCTAAGAGACCACCAGATAATGGAACGGGGGACTCTGTCGAAGGCTTTCTCCAAGTCGACGAAAGCTAAGTATAGGGGTTTACTTTTAGCTAGGTACTTCTCCTGTAGTTGTCGTACAATGAAAAGAGCGTCTGTGGTACTTTTTCCTGACACAAACCCGAACTGCATTTCATCTAGATCAATTCGCTCTCTGATTAGTTGCGCTATTACTTTTTCCGTGACCTTCATGACCTGGTCGATTAATTTAATGCCTCTATAGTTACTCCTATCTAGGGCATCTCCTTTTCCCTTATAGCAGTTAACGATGATGCTGCTACGCCAGTCCTTCGGAACAACCCCATTCTGTACGACTTGGTTAACTATCCGGGTGACCATGGTGTGTCCCACTGAACCAGATGCCTTCAGCATCTCAGCAACTATTTCCGAAGGACCAGCCGCCTTACCCGTCTTCATATCTTTGATTGCCTTGCTTATTGTACTACCCTGGACTAACACTGCTGGTCCCTCTATTGGGTCGATGTGGGGGAGACTGTCTTTCTCCCATTTGTTCTCCTCATTTAGAAGCCTTTCGTAGTGACACTTCCAAGCTACCTTCTTATCAGCGTCGGTGATGGCAAGTATGCCATCATCGTTAAGGACACACTTCTCCCCGACAATATCACGGCTTTCCTTGACACATTGCCTGGCAATCCTGAACACCTCACGTTTTTGGTCCTCACGTTGTAGAACATGCTTGAACTTTCTTTCCTCTGCTTCCCTTCTTGCGAAGTACACTTGTCTCCTAGCTTCCCTCCTGGCCACTTGATAGTCTTCTCTACTTCCCCCATCCCGCCATACTTTCCAAGCCTGCTTTTTGGCCTTAATTGACTCCTCCACCTTACTGTTCCACCACCATGTTACTCTCCTCCTGCCTACAGGCCTGCTCCAGCCACAGACTTCGTCTGCCGCCGTCAGCAGGTTTGCTCTCAGGAATTCCCACTGTTCCTCTATATTATACGACTCTAATTGCTCTTCCTTACTGTCGAAAGCGTCAAGTAACATACTTTGAAATTTATTTCTGGCTATGGGGTCCTTTAGCTTCCATATTTTTCTCCTGAGGATAGTCCTCTTCCACTGTCTAGTACGTCTCGTCCTGACTATGAGGTCGCTAATTATCAGTCTATGTTGGGAGGTGAATTCTTCATGGGGGAGGGATTTAGTGTTAACAACAGACACTCTGTCACGTCTTCTGGTAAGGATATAATCTACCTGGCTTGTGTGTTCCCCCGATCTATAGGTGATCAAGTGATTGTCTCGTTTTTTGAAGTTAGTGTTACAGATAGTTAAGTTATTTGCGTCGCAGAATTCCAGGATTCTGGAGCCTTCCTCATTTCTAGTACCAAACCCATAGCCTCCATGGATTCCGTCATAGCCGTCACAATGTTGTCCAACGTGACCATTTAGGTCGCCTGCAATAATTATATAGTCACTGTCGGTTATTTGGGAGGTAGCGAGCATCAGTGTCTCGTAGAATCTGTCTTTTATAGCGCCGGGCAGTCCGGATTGGGGTGCGTACGCAGATATTACTGTCACCGTAGTTTTATTGAGGACAAGTCTTATTTTAATTATTCTGTCGTTCACTCTATTTACGTCTATTATCTTATCTACCCACTTTTCTGCTACCATGATTCCTACCCCACCCAGAAAAGCTTATAGCATCGTTCTTTACCCACGATGAATCTAGCCGACCCTCCCCTCCACCTGGTCTCTTGAATACAACAAACATCGACCTCCTTACGTTCAAGCATTTCTACAACCTCGTTAGAGCGACCCTTTAAGGTGCCTACATTCATGGTACCAACTCTGAAGTTTTGGATTGCGTTTGGAGGGTGGGAGCGGTGGGGCGCGCGGGGGGGGGGGGGTTATGTTAGCCATCCTGGGCCGAAACAAGGAGGAGTGCTTGCATTCTCGTCCACGAGGTGAATTTGTCTTTATCTTTGGCATTGTCGCTGAGCGTCCACATTTTTCTCTCTTCAACTCTCCAGAATTCCGTAGTCCATCCATCATATCGAAAAGCAACCAGTTAAGCGATAGTATGGGCCTCTGACTTATGATTGGTCCACGTAATAATGGTGGTGCGTGGGGGCGGGTGGGAGGGTGATGGGTTGTTAGCGAGAATGTAAGGTTTAAGATAAGATCGCCGTATTTTGGGCATAATTTAACAATAAACGAAAATACAAGATTTGTTTTGTTTAAGAAAATACGATAGAGAAAATGCGGTGATAGGGAAAATATGATTTTTAGAGAAAAAATATGATATAGAATGGTGAAAATATGATATAGTGTGAAATTAGGACATAGAATAGTGATTGAATGAATGGATTCGAATGGAGAGAAGAATCGAGAAAAATATTTGAACGTTACTTTATACCGAAGGAACAGCCATCCCAGAAATAGCGAGTTGGCGATATATATATATATATTTATATATATATATATATATAAACACATATACATATATATATATATATATATAAAAACATATATATATATATATATATATATATATATATATATAAACACATATATACTTATATATATATATATATATATATATATATATAAACACATATATATATATATATAAAAAGTAAGTCCTAGAATCATTAGATAAAATATATACAGTATTTCTTCTCCCAATCAGTTTAAATCAACCACACAAAAAATCATTTAAACGAGGCTATAAGTTTAAAACATACCTATGAAGAAATAATAGATAAATAAATCTGGATCGAGGGGACGGCAAAAGGCCAGATGGCATGACCATCTTCCCGCTCCGCGGTGGCAAACCCCTCGTCTGGGGTGCCATCCGCACCAACACTTTCTGCAGCCGCAACCTGGTGCAGTCTGCGACTGACCCAGGTTCTGCTGCACGTCGGGCTGAGGGGGCCAAACTCCTCAAATAGTGGTCGCTCTCCGACAGGTTTGCGGTCGTACCCCTGGCAGTGGAGACTTCTGGTGTCCTCGGCCCCAGGGCTACCTCCTTACTCACCACCATAGGCGCTGAGTTGGCCAGCCGCAGGTGTGAGCTCCGCGAGATTACTGTCTAGGAAAAAATAACACAGTAGTTTTATTTTTTCAGGTATATTTATCAAACTTGGGTCAGTTTGTCTTCATGACTTGTTCTTTCGATCTCACTCGATAAACCCGCCATTGGCTTTGATGACGGCCTCGGAACCGGCTACAGGCCTTCGTCACTGTCCTCCGACTTAGGCCCCTATAGGCACTTGTGATCCTGGCCTTCAGATCATCTTTCGTATTGCAGCTAGATCTGTTGGGGTCTCGTTCCACTGTGCCCCACACAAAGAAGTCAAGGGGGTTGCAGTCAGGCGAGCTGGGAGGCCAGATGTCAGGTGAAGTGTGGTCGACGAAGTTCTCTGACAGCCAGGCTTGGGTCTTTCGGCTGGTATGGCAGGGCGCTGAGTCTTGCTGCCACATGTACAGCCTACCTGCAGCTACCTGGTTGATCCAGGGCTTTACTACCTCGCTCAGAACGCAGATGTAGCCATCGGTGTTCAACTTGAGGCCCTCAGGGAAGAAGTGAGGTGGCATTACGACACCCAAGACCAATGTTGTCGCTGGAAACTTTGTCTGCATGACTCTGGGCACATCTTTGGATGAGACAGCGAGCCACCTGTTGTTCTGGGAGTTGATCTTCTGGTCCTTATTTGACCTCCCGGCGCGGATTCCAAGAAGAACTCCGTGTCTCTTCCACAAATTTGGAGTTTCAAAATAATTCCTAATCAATTATTCTGAATATAAATAATGGAAATATAGTCACTGTTTTTATGAAGACAAGAGTGACAACGGAAGTAAAAAAAATTTGCATAAAATTAGCAGTTGAAAATTGCGACCAAATATCGTCCGCACACTGTATCATCATCATTTCATTTTACGTCCACTTTTTCTATGCTTGAAAGGGTGGGACAGGAACTGATTCTGGCTTGATTTCTACAGCTGGATGCCCTTCCTAACACCATCCTCATTTACAGTGAGTGCTGGGTGCTTTTTTGCCGTGGCACCTCCACGACCACTTTGCAGTGGAATGATAGGGACCCCTGTCCTAACATCTCATTTCTACAGCTGAGTAAACTGGAGCAATGTGAAATAAAGTGTCTTGCTCATAGAAACAACACATCACCCGGTCTGAGAATTGAACTCACAACCTTTCGATTGCAAGGCCAATGCTCTAACCACTAAGCCATGTGCCTCCTTTATATATATATATATTGTTATACTTGGGGAGGGTCATATTTCAAAGAGTTTTGTAATTATAGGAGTCTAAAAAGCATAACATACCACTTTATATGAAGTTTCAGGACTCATCGTTAGATCAACAAAGGTCCAATGGAGGAATGAGGTGAAGGGGGTAGAAAACCACACTGATGGTTCAGTGTCTTCCAGTAGTTGTACCAGTGATATGACACTCCCTGTGATGACAACAACAGTTTATTAGTGGTGGTGGTGGTGGTGGTGGTGATTAGTTGTGATGGCAATAGTTGTAGTGGTGGTGGTGGTGGTGGTGGTGATGGTGGTAGTAGTGGTAGTAGTAGTAGTAGTGGTGGTGGTAGTGGTAGTGGTGATGGCAATAGTTGTAGTGGTGGTGGTGGTGGTGGTGGTGGTAGTGGTGGTAGTAGTAGTAGTGGTGGTAGCGGTTAGTTGTGGTGGCAATAGTTGTAATGGTGGTGGTGGTGGTGGTAGTGGTAGTGGTAGTGGTGGTAGTGGTAGTAGTAGTGGTGGTGGTAGTGGTGGTAATAGTTGTAGTGGTGGTGGCAATAGTTGTAGTGGTGGTAGTGGTGGTGTTGATGTAGATAAGTCGAA
>OZ024747.1:93829212-93886712 GCA_964016885.1 Eledone cirrhosa
AAATATGGTAATGAAAGGGTTAAAGTGTTTATATTTATCTAAAAACCTTCCAACATAATTTTATGTAAGAACCTTTGTTAAGTTATGTTCCATTAGAAATATTGTAATGAAAGGGTGAAAGTGTTTATATTTATCTAAAAACCTTCCAACATAATTTTATGTAAGAACCTTTGTTAAGTTATGTTCCATTAGAAATATGGTAATGAAAGGGTTAAAGTGTTTATATTTATCTAAAAACCTTCCAACATAATTTTATGTAAGAACCTTTGTTAAGTTATGTTCCATTAGAAATATGGTAATGAAAGGGTTAAAGTGTTTATATTTATCTCAAAACCTTCCATCATAATTTTATGTAAGAACCTCTGTTAAGTTATGTTCCATTAGAAATATGGTAATGAAAGGGTTAAACTAAGGGTATGCTACATGTGACTGTAAAGAAAGGGAACATGTAAAACGGGGCTAGTAAAAGTATCAAAACATCATCTCAGGGGGGTGGGGGTTATTTGGGTGTCCCGTTTTTTATTTGGGTGCCCCGTTTTTTTATGGGGGGGATCCGTTTTTATTTGGCTGCCCCGTTTTTTTTTGGGGGGGGGTCCGTTTTTTATTTGGGTGCCCCGTTTTTTTATGGGGAGGGGAGAGGGGGAGGGGGGTTTATTTGGGTGTCCCGTTTTTTTATTTATGTGCCCCGTTTTTTTGATGGAGGGGGGGGGGGGTATTTTATTTGGGTGCCCCGTTTTTTTATGGGGGGGGGGTCCGTTTTTTATTTGGGTGCCCCGTATTATTATGGGGGGGGACCCAAACAAAAACAGACCCCCCCATAAAACAAACGGGGCACCCAACTAAAAAAAGGACACCCCTATAAAAAACGGACCCCCCCATAAAAAACGGGGCACCCATAAAAAAACAGTGCACCCAAATAACAAATTGACCCCCCCCCCAAAAAAAAACGGACCCTCCCATAAAAAAACGGGACACCCAAATAAAAAACGGCCCCCTCATAAAACAACGGGGCACCCAAATAAAAAACGGACCCCCCCCAAAAAAACGGGGCACCCAGATAAAAAACGGACCCCCAAATAAAAAACGTACCCCGCCCATAAATAAACGGGGAACCCAAATAAAAAACGGACCCCCCATAAAAAAACGGGGCACCCAAATAAAAAACCGACCCCTTCTAAAAAAACGGACACCCCCATAAAAAACGGGTCACCCAAATAAAAATCGGACCCCCCATAAAAAAACGAGGCACCCAAATAAAAAACGGACCCTCCCATAAAAAACAGGACACCCATATTAAAAAAACGGACTCCCCCATAAAACGGGGCACCCAAATAAAAAACGGAACCCCCATAAAAAAACGGGGCACCCAAATAAAAAACGGACCCCCCATACAAAAACGGGGCATCCAAATAAAAAACGGACCCCCCATAAAAAAACGAGGCACCCAAATAAAAAACGGACCCAACCCATAAAAAATTTACCCACCTCAAAAACGGACCCCCCACAAAAAAACGGAGCACCCAAATAAAAAACGGACCCTCCCATAAAAAACGGGACACCCAAATAAAAAACGGCCGCCCCATAAAAAAACGGGGCACCCAAATAAAAAACGGACCCCCCCACAAAAAAACGGACCCCACCATAAAAGAACGGGGCACCTAAATAAAAAACTGACCCCCCATAAAAAGAGGCACCCAAATAGAAAACGGACCCCCCCATAAAAAAACGGGGCACCCAAATAAAAGACGGACCCGCCATAAAAAAACGGGGCACCCAAATAAAAAACGGACCCTCCCATAAAAAACGGGACACCCAAATAAAAAACGGCCGCCCCATAAAAAAACGGGGCACCCAAATAAAAAACGGACCCCCCCACAAAAAAACGGACCCCACCATAAAAGAACGGGGCACCCAAATAAAAAACTGACCCCCCATAAAAAGAGGCACCCAAATAGAAAACGGACCCCCCCATAAAAAAACGGGGCACCCAAATAAAAGACGGACCCGCCATAAAAAAACGGGGCACCCAAATAAAAAACGGACCCTCCTAAAAAAACGGGGCACCCAAATATAAAACGGAACCCCCCCCCTAAAAAACGGGGCAGCCAAATAAAAAACGGACCCTCCATAAAAAACGGACCCATCCATAAAAAAACGGGGCACCCAAATAAAAAATTGACCCTCCCATAAAAAAACGGGGCACCCAAATAAAAAATATTACCCCCCTAAAAAAAACGGGGCACCCAAATATAAAACGGACCCCCCCATAAAAAACGGAGCACCCAAATAAAAAACGGACCCTCCTAAAAAAAACGGGGCACCCAAATATAAAACGGACCCCCCCATAAAAAAACGGGGCACCCAAATAAAAAACGGACCCCCCCGTAAAAAAACGGGGCACCCAAATAAAAAACGGACCCCGCCCATAAATAAACGGGGAACCCAAATAAAAAACGGACCCCCCATAAAAGAACGGGGCACCCAAATAAAAAACGGACCCCCCCATAAAAAGAGGCACCCAAATAGAAAACGGAACACCCCATAAAAAAATTTGACCCCCCACAAAAAACGGGGCACCCAAATAAAAAACGGACCCCTCCATAAAAAAACGGGGCACCCAAATAAAAAACGGACCCCCCCATAAAAAACGGACCCAACCCATAAAAAAACGGGGCACCCAAATAAAAAATTTAACCCCTCAAAAACACGGGGCACCCAAATAAAAAACGGACCCTCCCATAAAAAACGCCCCTCCCCCCATAAAAAACGGAGCACCCAAATAAAAAACGGACCCTCCTAAAAAATAACGGGGCACCCAAATATAAAACGGACCCCCCCATAAAAAAACGTGGCAACCAAATCAAAAACGGACCCCCCCGTAAAAAAACGGGGCACCCAAATAAAAAACGGACCCCGCCCATAAATAAACGGGGAACCCAAATAAAAAACGTACTCCCCATAAAAAACGGGGCACCCAAATAAAAAACCGACCTCCCCCCTAAAAAAACGAGGCACCCAAATAAAAAACGGACCCCCCAATAAAGAATTGACCCAACCACAAAAAACGGACCCCGCCCATAAACAAACGGGGCAACCAAATAAAAAATTTACCCCCCTCAAAAAACGCCCCCCCCCCATAAAAAAACGGGGCACCCAAATAAAAAACGGCCCCCCCATAAAAAAACAAGGCACCCAAATAAAAAACGGACCCCCCATAAACGGGCCACCAAAATAAAAAACAGACCCTCCCATAAAAAAACGGGGCACCCAAATAAAAACGGACCCCCATAAAAAAACGGGGCACCCAAATATAAAACGGACCCCCCACATAAAAAAACGGGGCATCCAAATAAAAAACGGACCCCCCATAAAAATACGGGGCACCCAAATAAAAGACGGACCCCCCATAAAAAAAACGGGGCACCCAAATAAAAAACGGGCCACCAAAATAAAAAACAGACCCTCCCATAAAACGAGGCACCCAAATAAAAAACGGACCCCCCATACAAAAACGGGGCACCAAATAAAAAACAGACCCCCATAAATAAACGGGGCACCCAAATAAAAACGGACCCTCCCATAAAAAAACGGGACACCCAAATAAAAAACGCCCCCCCCCCATAAAAAACGGACCCCCATAAAAAACGGACCCCACCATAAAAAAACGGGGCACGCAAATAATAAACGGAACCCCCACAAAAAATGGGTACCCAAATAAAAAAGTGGACCCTCCCATAAAAGAACGGGGCACCCAAACAAAAAACGGACCCCCCCATAAAAAACGGGGCACCCAAATAAAAACGGACCCCCCATAAAAATACGGTGCACCCAAATAAAAGACGGAACCACCATAAAAAAACGGGGCACCCAAATAAAAAACGGACCCTCCCCGTAAAAAAACGGGGCACCCAAATAAAAAACGGACCCCCACATAAAAAATTGACCCCCCACAAAAAAACGGGGCACCCAAATAAAAAACGGACCCCCCCCCACAAAAAAACGGGGCACCCAAATAGAAAACGGACCTCTCCATAAAAAAACGGGGCACCCAAATAAAAAACGGACCCCCCATAAAAAAACGGGGCACGCAAATAAAAAATGGGACACCAAAATAAAAAACGGACCCTCCCATAAAAAAACGGACCCCCCATAAAAAGAGGCACCCAAACATAAAACGGGGCACCCAAATAAAAAACGGATCCCCCCATAAAAAACGGGGCACCCAAATAAAAACGGACCCCCCATAAAAATACGGGGCACCCAAATAAAAGACGGACCCGCCATAAAAAACGAACCCCCCCATAAAAAAACGGGGCACCCAAATAAAAAACGGACCCCCACATAAAAAACAGACCCACCCATAAAAAATTGACCCCCCACAAAAAAACGGGGCACCCAAATAAATAACGGACACCCCCCACAAAAAAACCGGGCACCCAAATAGAAAACGGACCTCTCCATAAAAAAACGGGGCACCCAAATAAAAAACGGACCCCCCATAAAAAAACGGGGCACACAAATAAAAAACGGACCCTCCCATAAAAAAACGGGGCACCCAAATAAAAAACGGATCCCCCATAAAAAGAGGCACCCAAATAAAAAACGGATCCCCCCATAAAAAACGGGGCACCCAAATAAAAACGGACCCCCATAAAAATACGGGGCACCCAAATAAAAGACGGACCCGCCATAAAAAAACGGGGCACCCAAATAAAAAACGGACCCCCACATAAAAAACAGACCCACCCATAAAAAATTGACCCCCCACAAAAAAACGGGGCACCCAAATAAAAAACGGACTCCCCCACAAAAAAACGGGGCACCCAAATAGAAAACGGACCCCTCCATAAAAAAACGGGCACCCAAATAAAAAACGGACCCCCCCATAAAAAACGGACCCCCCCATAAAAAACGGGGCACCCAAATAAAAAACGGACCCCCCGTAAAAAAACGGGGCACACAAATAAAAAACGGACCCTCCCATAAAAAAACGGGGCACCCAAATAAAAAACGGACCCCCCATAAAAAGAGGCACCCAAATAAAAAACGGATCCCCCCATAAAAAACGGGGCACCCAAATAAAAACGGACCCCCATAAAAATACGGGGCACCCAAATAAAAGACGGACCCGCCATAAAAAACGAACCCCCCCATAAAAAAACGGGGCACCCAAATGAAAAACGGACCCCCACATAAAAAACAGACCCCCCACAAAAAAACGGGGCACCCAAATAAAAAACGGACTCCCCCACAAAAAAACGGGGCACCCAAATAGAAAACGGACCCCTCCATAAAAAAACGGACCCCCCCCATAAAAAAACGGGGCACCCAAATAAAAAACGGACCCCCCGTAAAAAAACGGGGCACCCAAATAAAAAACGGACCCCCCAAATAAAAAACGCCCCCCCCCCCCCGTAAAAAAACGGGGCACTCAAATTTAAAACGGACCCCCCCCCTATAAAAAAACGGACCTCCCCATAAAAAAACGGGGCATCCGTTTTTTATTGTCACTCATCTCCACCATGCGCTTTAGCGATCTGGGGTCTGTTCTCACCACCTCGGCCCATGTTTTTCGTGGTCTACCTCTACCACGTCTTCCTTCAACTGGCATTTCTTCACCCATCGGTCATCTTCCATGTGCATCACATGTCCATACCATCTCAGTCTTCTCTCTCCCACACATCACATGTCCATACCATCTCAGTCTTCTCTCCCACACACTACAATTTATCCCTCTTATACCCAGTTTCTCTCTCAACTCATCACATGTCCATACTACCTCAGTCTTCTCTCCCACACACCACAACTTATCCCTCTTATACCCAGTTTCTCTCTCAACACATCACATGTCCATACCATCTCAGTCTCCTCTCCCACACACTACAACTTATCCCTCTTATACCCAGTTTCTCTCTCAACTCATCACATGCCCATACCATCTCAGTCTCCTCTCCCACACACCACAACTTATCCCTCTTATACACAGTTTCTCTCTCAACACATCACATGTCCATACCATGTCAGTCTTCTCTCCCACACACAACTTATCCCTCTCAGACACAGTTTCTCTCTCAACTCATTCATGCTGGGTCCTTGACGTACATTGACATTGCACATCCAATGGAGCATGCTTGCCTCATTTCTCTCCAGCCGTCACATATCCTCTGCAGTTGCTGCCAAGTCTCACTACCACTAAGTTCTTGTCATTCCAGATGGTGTTAAGTTTTGTAAGATCTGCTGTGATCTGGGAAGATCTGGCGAGTACTTTAGGTTTAGATCCTTCATCTGGAATGATGAACCCCATCAGGTATTTGAAACTGTTGACGTACTCTAGTTTAAAACATAGGTCTACCATAACTAAGGGACGCTTACATGTGACAGTAAAGAAAGGGTTAAACCAAGAAAAGGGGCTGGTAAAAGTATCAAAATATAGGTTTACCATCACCAGAGGTATACTACAGGTGTCAGTTAATTTTAGCAACATTTTCGCAAACTTTTCCACAGGTTTCATACAACTTTCCAGCCCTTCCTTCAACGTGGGGGCCCTATAGTTGGTTTCACAAGTTCTCGGGTCCTTCTCGCATATCAGACAGAAACTGAAAATAGAAATTTTATTATTATTATTATATTTTTCAACAATTTGTAATGACTTTTTTTTTTTTTTTAAAGAAACACGTTTTATTAACCTGATGACCGCTGTGTATATTTTACACAGCTAGAGTTGCTGTACTGGAGATTGGGGGGGGGGGGGGATGTCAGTAAAATGACTATTTTTTTAACCCTTTAGCATTTACATTACTCTATTTTCACAGTAAAGGCTTTACCTCACATAACATTTACATTACTCTATATATACTATTGTATTGTCACAGTAAAGGCTTTACCTCACATAACATTTACATTACTCTATATATACTATTGTATTTTCACAGTAAAGGCTTTACCTCACATAACATTTACATTATTCTATATATACTATTGTATTTTCACAGTAAAGGCTTTACCTCACATAATATCTCACATAACATTTACATTACTCTATATATACTATTGTATGTTTACAGTAAAGGCTTTACCTCACATAATACCTCACATAACATTTACATTACTCTATATATACTATTGTATTGTCACAGTAAAGGCTTTACCTCACATAATTATCTCACATAATATCGAATCTATGAGATTTTGAAAGTATTTATTTTAAGAACAATACCATAACATCAGTTTGAGTGACCAGTTACAGCCAGTTTCAACAGAAAAAGGTAGAGAATTCTAGCTGGTTTTGGCCGGTTTGAACATTAAAGGGTTAAAATTCTTCATAAATTAAAATCTTCCAACATAATTTTATATAAGAACCTACATTAAGTTACTATTTTAGTAATGAAATATTTAATAATTTTAACAAATCCCTCAAAATTCTTCATTAATTAATTGAAATACTGGGTTCCTATTTGATTAAAAATATGGTCAGGAGAGGGTTAACAAACAGAAAGGTGACCTACCGACAAGCCTGCTCCAAGAGTAAATGAAATTCTGTGACAATTTGGCTGTATTTGTCCTCAACTGCCTGCTTACTGGGTTTACGACCCTGTAACATGGGTTTACACAGGGTATAGATGTGATGGGCGAGAGCCCTGCACAAACCATCCAGTTGTTCAAACGGTACAGGAAGTAATAGGTGTTCTTTTCTGGAGAATATAAGGATATATATATTAGTAGCAGTGGTACCCAGCGTTTTACGGGATAAGGTATTTTGGAACGCGGGCCGCCAACAGACCTAATCGTGGAAAAACTCCATGCCTGGACAATATGTAAAGAAAATAAACCGAATACTCTGCTGGCTGGATAATCTTTAAGATTTTCCTCGATGAAGCAGGAAAAATGCAGGTTTTCACCTAATGCGGGCCCTAGGGGATCAAGGAAATGAATTTTTTTTATGTGCATAATATGCTTTGAAATTTCGGGAAAATCGGCTAGACGTAACGTCTCAAAGAAGCCCTAAAAAGCTGAAAAAAATGAAGTTTTTCACCTAATGTGGGCCCTAGGCCATAAAAAAGATGGATTTTCTTTGCTCACAGTATGAAGAAGAGACTGACTAATACATAGTTACAATTTCAAGGAAATCGGTCTGACATAACGCCTAAAAAAACTCATAAAAAGCTGAAAAAAAAAACAGTTTTTCACCAAATGTGGGCCCTAAAGGATCAAAAAGTTGAACTGTTTTATGTGCAAAACACTCCCTGAAACATAAGTAATACACATGTGAAGTTGGGTACTTCTCGAAGTTTAAGGATTCAAACTCACAGACACACACACACACAGGCAGACATCCTCAGTTTTATATATATAGAAGATATATCATCATCATCATTTCATTTTACGTCCACTTTTCCCTGCTTGCAAGGGTGGGATGGGAACTGATTCTGGCTTGATTTCTACAGCTGGATGCCCTTCCTAACACCAACCTCATCTACAGTGAGTGCTGGGTGCTTTTTTTCCGTGGCACCTCCACGACCATTTTACAGTGAGTACTGGGTGCTTTTTTGCTGTGGCACCTCCACGATCACTTTACAGTGAGCGCTGGGTGCTTTTTTTCCGTGGCGCCTACACGTCCACTTTACAGTGTGGGCTGGGTGCTTTTTTGCCGTGGCACCTCCACGACCACTTTACAGTGAGGGCTGGGTGCTTTTTTGCCGTGGCCCCTCCACGACCACTTTACAGTGTGGGCTGGGTGCTTTTTTGCCGTGGCACCTCCACGACCACTCTACAGTGGAATGACTGGGGTCCCTATCATTCCACTGTAAAGTAGTCGTGGAGGCAAAAAAGCACCCAGCCCACACTGTAAAGTGAACGTGGAGGTGCCACGGAAAAAAAAGCACCCAGCACTCACTGTAAATGAGGTTGGTGTTAGGAAGGGCATCCAGCTGTAGAAATCAAGCCAGAATCAGTTCCCGTCCTCGCACCCTTGCAAGCAGGGAAAAAACGGACGTAAAATGATGATGATGATGATACATAAACATATACACTGTCTGCCCCATAACTTACTTGAAGATGTAAGCTGTGGCCTGAAGGGTAGCAACCAAGATATCTGGACTGTGGTACTTCGTCATTTTTAGCAGAACATCTAGGCACAACTTCACACTGTTTATATTGTGAAACAGAGTTATGTTGTCGGGTTGTCTGTAAAATAATAATAATAATAATAATAATAATTGTTTCTACTTTTGGCACAAGGCCAGCAATTACCCGTGTATTACTGGTACTTTATTTTATCAACCCCGTAATAATTGTTTCTACTTTTGGGGGCACAAGGCCAGCAATTACCCCAGTGTATTACTGGTACTTTATTTTATCAACCCCATAATAATTGTTTCTACTTTTGGGGGCACAAGGCCAGCAATTACCCCAAATAATTGTTTCTACTTTTGGAGGCACAAGGCCAGCAATTACTCCAGTGTATTACTGGTACTTGATTTTATCAACCCCGTAATAATTTTTTCTACTTTTGGGGGCACAAGGCCAGCAATTACCCCAGTGTATTACTGGTACTTTATTTTATCAACCCCATAATAATTGTTTCTACTTTTGGGGGCACAAGGCCAGCAATTACCCCAAATAATTGTTTCTACTTTTGGAGGCACAAGGCCAGCAATTACTCCAGTGTATTACTGGTACTTGATTTTATCAACCCCGTAATAATTTTTTCTACTTTTGGGGGCACAAGGCCAGCAATTACCCCAGTGTATTACTGGTACTTTATTTTATCAACCCTGTAATAATTTGGGGTGGGGGGTTAGTGATAGTGAGGCTTTTGTGTGTGGGGGGTGTTGTGGTGAGGGGTGAGAGGGTGTAGGGTAGGGGAGGAGGTAAATATAAACCGCTGGGACATCGAAATAAAAATGTGGACAGGAGCAGCAACACCTGCATGAAACCAACTGGCATCTGTCAGATGCCTGACATGTGTTACTAGCAATCCAACACCACCACCACCACAGCCACAGCTACTCACCTGTGTAATATATGACGTAACAAGGTAAGGCCATTAACCAGTAGTTTCTTCTCATTCATCTGCTGTAGAGTGTTTAAAGCAGCTACTATGGAGTCAATGCCTGAAGAGACAATTAGTGGCGAAACTCACATGGATAGTACTTTATAGATATCTATACGTGTGTCTGTATATATATATATGTATACTAGCAGTGGTACCCTAAATTCTTCCAACCCGTCCTTATTCTAGATACTATATATATATATATATATATATATTTATATCTGTATTTTTAACCGTTGGTCAATCAATGATAAACATTGAGGACCGAATGAATTAACTATGGAGATATAAAAGATACAGAAGTGAAAACCAAGGTTTTTAGATAAATATAAACACTTTAACCCTTTCATTACCATATTTCTAATGGAACATAACTTAACAAAGGTTCTTACATAAAATTCTGATGGAAGGTTTTTAGATAAATATAAACACTTTAACGCTTTCTTGCCATATTTCTAATGGAGCATAACTTAACATAAGTTCTTACATAAAATTATTATGGAAGGTCTTTAGATAAATATAAACACTTTAACCCTTTCATTACCATATTTCTAATGGAACATAACTTAACAGAAGTTCTTACATAATATTATGTTGGAAGGTTTATAGATAAATATAAACACTTTAACCCTTTCATTACCACTGTGGGTTGGGTGCTTTTTGTCATGACACCTACACAAAATTATGATGGAAGGTTTTTTGAGGTATTTAGTAATATAACTAACATTCTTATTATTAAGCTTATGTTTGGAACGTAACATAACAAAGGTGATCTTTCTCTCTCTCTTTCTCCCTAACAACAACAACAATAATAATAATTTACCATATACGGAATGGAAGTGGCTGAAGAATGTGGTTTCTTCTGACAGATGGGTGAGACACTGGAAAATCAACCTGGAAATACATATATATCTTAACTATAATAAAGTAAGGAGCGCGCGACTGCGTCCATTATGAAAAATGATAATGATAATGAAATATTGTGTACAGTACTCAGGTGCACTACAACTCATCAAAAAGTGTATGTATAGTACATAGGGTAATGTACAAACGTCAGGAAAATGAACAGTGCATGAGTCATGATACACACGTGTGCATGTGCATGGAAGGGGTACATCAGGTGTAGTTTTGGCGTATTTCGGGAAGCATGAGGGTTTTAAAGGATGCAGTGTCTCGGCAGCTAACAACTGATGAAGGCAGTTTGTTTCATGGAGGTTTTAAAGGATGCAGTGTCTCGACAGCTAACAACTGATGCAGGGAGTTTGTTCCATGCTTCAGCAACTCTGAGCGTGAAAAAATGTTTACAAAAGTCATGGGAGCTGTGCTGTTTTCTGATTTTCTAGGCATGTCCATGTGTGTTAGACACATGGAGATCAAAAAGGTGCTCAGGATTGTAATTGGCGAGATGGTTAATAACTTTGTGGCTATTTACCAAGTCCATTGCCTGACGTCGGAGCTTCAATGTATCCATGCCCAGGGAAGCAAGGCGTTCAGTATATATTTTTTTACCCCGTTTGTAAAATAAGTTGGATTACTTTGAATAAATAATCAATGAATATTACATAATTTATCTACTAAATTTCGTGGCTGTTCATTAAATATATTTTATAGCTTATTTAAAGATTCACTTCTTTAAAATTGTCAGAGTATAATGTACTATAGTATATCAGGGAACCAGCACTACCACTTTACAAAGTGTAGTGGGTGTATTATATCATGACACGGACACTACCACTTTACAGAGTGTACTGGGTGTATTATATCATGACACGAACACTACCACTTTACAGAGTGTACTGGGTGTATTATATCATGACACCAGCACTACCACTTTACAGAGTGTACTGGGTGTATTATATCATGACACGAACACTACCACTTTACAGAGTGTACTGGGTGTATTATATCATGACACGAACACTACCACTTTACAGAGTGTACTGGGTGTATTATATCATGACACCAACACTACCACTTTACAGAGTGTACTGGGTGTATTATATCATGACACGAACACTACCACTTTACAGAGTGTACTTGGTGTAAATAATGAATGAAATCACATTACCTTATATGGTAACTGTTACTACTGTACAGCCCTTCGAAGAGTAATTCTGGAAAAAAAGAATATATAAGACCCACCTTGCCTATGTACAAAGCGAAACCTACAGTCAGTAGGCACCTCTTAATCAAATATACACCCCCTCCCACTCCCCCACCCCCATCAACACCACCCTTTCTCTGTAAAGTTATGTTGGTACCACAACATCCAGTCCTAAATAAATGAGGTCGTGTAGGTGTCACGACAAAAAAACACACAGTGCATGCTGTAATGTGGCCGTGAAGGTAACACGGTAAAAACCTCCCAGTCCACACTGTAAAGTGGTCATGTAGGTAACATGACAAAAAGCACCCAGTCCACACTGTAAAGTAGTCATTTTGGTTGTCATGACAAAAAGCACCCAGTCCACACTGTAAAGTGGTCATGTAGGTGTCATGACAAAAAGTACCCAGTCCACACTGTAAAGTGGTCATGTAGGTGTCATGACAAAAAGTACCCAGTCCACACTGTAAAGTGGTCGTGGAGGTGTCATGACAAAAAGTACCCAGTCCACACTGTAAAGTGGTCATGTAGGTAACACGGTAAAAACCTCCCAGTCCACACTGTAAACGTGGTTGGTGTTAGGAAGGGCATCCAGCTGTAGAAAACCCGCCAGACAGTCCTATAGGAGCAAGACACGGTCACCCGACCAATCTTGCCTCAAGTGGGACAATTCCCGTCTAAACCCATGCTAGCGCGGAAGATAGACGTTAAACGATAACAATGATGATGAAATAACCCCAGCAAACCCATAAAAACTTTGTTAAAAATGTAAAAAAAAAAACCTTACCCCTTAAAAAAACATTTAAAAAAACTTAAAAAAAAAAAACTTTTTAAAAAAACTTTAAAAAAAAAACTTTTTTAAAATCATAAAAATCTTACCTGCGACATCAGATTCAAGTAAGTGGACATTAGTAGGGTTAGAGGTGAGCCCTTGGGACTTGTCGAGGAGTTCTGACAGGCATAGTAATGTCCCTGTCTGCAAGGAGTCCCTTTTTTTATGGTTCTGTAGCAGGGATTTGAACACAGATCCCAGACTTGACCCCTTCAACTTCAGCTGGACGATAAACATCAGGAAGGACGGCTCCAACAGTAACAACCTCACCATTTCTGGAAAGTATAGTTGATAAAGGGATAAGAGAGTGGTGGGGTTAGGGTGATGGTGGCGGTGGTGGTGGTGGTGGGGTTGGGGTGATGGTGGTGGCGGTGGTAGTGGTGGTGGTGATGGTGGTGTTGGTGGTGGTGGTGACGGTGGTGTTGGTGGTGGTGTTGGGGTGATGGTGTTGTTGTTGGTGGTGGTGGTGGTGATAGTGTTGTTGGTGGTGGTGGTGATAGTGGTAGTGGTGTTGGTGGTTGTAATGATGATGATGGTGATGATGATGATGATGGTGATGATGATCGTCGCGATGATGATAAGGGCTCCACTTACCCAAGACATTCCCTAGGAGCACAGCAGACTGCGACAGTGACCCCAGAATTCCAAAGATGGCTTGAGACAGTTGGTACTGATGGTCAGCCAGCAGGGATGGTCTAATAACTGGTTCTTTGACCATCAGTAGGATGATGTAGAGAATGGAGAGCTGGACATCGGTGTTGGGATGGGTCAGCGAGACAGCCAGACATGACAGAGTGAGGTCTGTTAGAGAGAGAGAGAGATTTAGTGACATGTGGGTATATATATATATGAATCAAAGTTCTGTTTAAACCATTTATTCGCTTACAATTGTTTCTTCCAAACCGAGGTTTGGAGTCTTCGGAGCAATTTTTCAATGATTGTTTACATACATGACCTCCTTTTCAACACAAGAGACATACAGAAACATATGTATATATTGATGCACAGTGGGTTAATATCCATTATAATATTTTAGCATGACAATTTACATTCAAAGATTAAAGTCATATTAAAGAACAAAATTAAAGTTAAAATACAACATTGGCAGTTTACGAAGGTAAAGCAAGAGGATAGTTTGAAGTAGTTAGTGTATGCAATAGTTACATGTGGGGCATGCACGTGTGTCTTATTTATATAAGATTATAGTGCGGCAGGGTGTTATATGTAATACAAGCACTTTAAGCGGGCAATCAAGAGTATTATGGGGGTTGTATTGGTAAAGTATTTTTGATATGTATGATATAGAAGCTTGTGTGTGGAGAAATATTAAAAATATTAAAAACATTAAAAATGAGAAGCAAAACAATGTTATGGTTTTCGTATACACCATTTTCACAATCTTATATAGTAATAGTATTGGTTAGTATTCAGTTTTGGTTTTAAGTTTTACCGGTTGCGCATTTCTAATGCTTTTCAAAAATAATTTTGAGATAGAGCGCCCGTGACGTTTGCTCTAATCCAGATTAGAGCAAACGTCACGGGCGCTCTATCTCGAAATTATTTTTCTTACTGGTAATAAGGTAGTAATAAATTACTGTCTTTCACTATTTAGGGTTTAAAATATATATAACTATAAAAGGTTTTAGTATATACATAACCATAAATAGTATCCTTAATACTATATATATATATATATATTTAAAAGAATAGAGGTGTAACACACGAGTTATGATATATTGGTAAACGGAAAAGAAAATGCTGACAAATTGTTCCCAGTGAAAAATAGTTTAATTAGGAATAAGTAAAAATTAGTAATAGTATTGGTTAGTATTCAGTTTTGGTTTTAAGTTTTACCGGTTGCGCATTTCTAATGCTTTTCAAAAATAATTTTGAGATAGAGCGCCCGTGACGTTTGCTCTAATCTGGATTAGAGCAAACGTCACGGGCGCTCTATCTCAAAATTATTTTTGAAAAGCATTAGAAATGCGCAACCGGTAAAACTTAAAACCAAAACTGAATACTAACCAATACTATTACTAATTTTTACTTATTCCTAATTAAACTATTTTTCACTGGGAACAATTTGTCAGCATTTTCTTTTCCGTTTACCAATATATATATATATAAATATATATATATATATATATATATATATATATATATATATATATATATATATAGTTAAAAGAATAGAGGTGTAACACACAAGTTATATATTGGTAAACGGAATAGAAAATGCTGACAAATTGTTCACAGTGAAAAATAGTTTAATTAGGAATAAATAAGAATTAGTAATTGTATTGGTTAGTATTCAGTTTTGGTTTTAAGTTTTACCGGTTGCGCATTTCTAAATGCTTTTCAAAAATAATTTTGAGATAGAGCGTCCGTGATGTTTGCTCTGATCTGATTAGTTTTGGGAATTCTACCTGTTTTTATGTTAAAAAAGTGGCTCCAGCACTATTAAAATTGGTTTTTGCGCCAATTCGTGTTGCAAAAATTCTTGTGGTCAAAACAATTTTGATTGGTCGGTAGAGGTCATGTGAATGTAAAAAATTGATTTTGCGCCAAGACTGAGAAATGACTCTTTCACAACAAATATGTGTGTGTGTGCATGTGTGTGTGTATAAGTCTCTTTGTATGTTAATGTACACGTGTGTATGTGTGTGTATATATGTGTGTATGTGTGTGTGTGAGAATGTGTGTGTGTGTGTGTGTGTGGACCAGTATTTTTTTCCTGGTAAAATGGTGTACATTATTCGATATTTTCAGTAAAATCGATTCTCTCAATAGAACATCAAAAACCCTAACAATAAAAGGTGTGAAATGATATTCACTATATATATATATTTTTTTTGTGTTGCACCATAGAACATGTGTGTTTACGTATGTCATTGTGTTTATATGTGGGTAGAGATGTGTGCTGATGTAGGTATGTATTGATACCTGTGCCGCCCAAAATCATCCCAACTTCAGAATCTTTCCCCTCTACAAATTTAAAGACAATGCCACCCACACGCAGCGCATCAGCAAGGAATCTTACTTTATTAACAAATACGGACCCCGTCTAAACACTTCTCCCTAAGACGAACCCACAACATACACACGTCAACATACATACCTACATCAGCACACATCTCTACCCACATATAAACACAATGACATACGTAAACACACATGTTCTATGGTGCAACACAAAAATATATATATATATATATATATAGTGAATATATGTATATATATATATATAGTGAATATCATTTCACACCTTTTATTGTTAAGGTTTTTGATGTTCTATTGAGAGAATCGATTCTACTGAAAATATCGAATAATGTACACCATTTTACCAGGAAAAAAATACTGGTCCACCCACACACACATATACACACACACATTAACATACAAAGAGACTTACACACACACTTCTCCGTATAAGACAAGAGCTGAAAAATATCTTTTAACATGTTAAAATATCCCCCACTCACAGACACATTCCTACTGACCATCCCTCTACCACGATTTACTCTGCTACACACACACACACTTGTCTTAATAGGCATTTGAACTGTCAACAGGCTGCGGTTCGCACACACATCCCTGCTAAACATTATCACAACAACGAACACTTTACTACTACTACACACACACACACACATACATATTTGTTGTGAAAGAGTCATTTGTCAGTCTTGGCGCAAAATCAATTTTTTACATTCACATGACCTCTACCGACCAATCAAAATTGTTTTGACCACAAGAATTTTTGCAACACGAATTGGCGCAAAAACCAATTTTAATAGTGCTGGAGCCACTTTTTTAACATAAAAACAGGTAGAATTCCCAAAACTAATCAGATCAGAGCAAACATCACGGACGCTCTATCCCAAAATTATTTTTGAAAAGCATTTAGAAATGCGCAACCGGTAAAACTTAAAACCAAAACTGAATACTAACCAATACAATTACTAATTCTTATTTATTCCTAATTAAACTATTTTTCACTGTGAACAATTTGTCAGCATGTTCTATTCTGTTTACCAATATATAACTTGTGTGTTACACCTCTATTCTTTTAACTATATATATATATATATATATATATATATATATATATATATATATATCAAAATCGCCAACTCGCTATTTCTGGGATGGCTGTTCCCTTCGGTATAAAGTAACGTTCAAATTTTTCTCGATTCTTCTCTCCATTCGAACCCATTCATTCAATCACTTCTATGTCCTAATTTCACACTATATCATATTTTCACCATTCTATATCATATCTTTTCTCTAAAAATCATATTTTCCCTATCACCGCATTTTCTCTATCGTATTTTCTTAAACAAAACAAATCTTGTATTTTCGTTTATTGTTAAATTATGCCCAATTTTTTCTCGATTCTTCTCTCCATTCGAACCCATTCATTCAATCACTTCTATGTCCTAAATTCACACTATATCATATTTTCACCATTCTATATCATATCTTTTCTCTAAAAATCATATTTTCCCTATCACCGCATTTTCTCTATCGTATTTTCTTAAACAAAACAAATCTTGTATTTTCGTTTATTGTTAAATTATGCCCAATTTTTTCTCGATTCTTCTCTCCATTCGAACCCATTCATTCAATCACTTCTATGTCCTAAATTCACACTATATCATATTTTCACCATTCTATATCATATCTTTTCTCTAAAAATCATATTTTCCCTATCACCGCATTTTCTCTATCGTATTTTCTTAAACAAAACAAATCTTGTATTTTCGTTTATTGTTAAATTATGCCCAATTTTTTCTCGATTCTTCTCTCCATTCGAACCCATTCATTCAATCACTTCTATGTCCTAATTTCACACTATATCATATTTTCACCATTCTATATCATATCTTTTCTCTAAAAATCATATTTTCCCTATCACCGCATTTTCTCTATCGTATTTTCTTAAACAAAACAAATCTTGTATTTTCGTTTATTGTTAAATTATGCCCAATTTTTTCTCGATTCTTCTCTCCATTCGAACCCATTCATTCAATCACTTCTATGTCCTAATTTCACACTATATCATATTTTCACCATTCTATATCATATCTTTTCTCTAAAAATCATATTTTCCCTATCACCGCATTTTCTCTATCGTATTTTCTTAAACAAAACAAATCTTGTATTTTCGTTTATTGTTAAATCATGCCCAAAATACGGCGATCTTATCTTAAACCTTACATTCTCGCTAACAACCCATCATCCCTCCCTCCCGCCCCCACGCACCACCATTATTACGTGGACCAATCATAAGTCAGAGGCCCATACTATCGCTTAACTGGTTGCTTTTCGATATGATGGATGGACTACGGAATTCTGGAGAGTTGAAGAGAGAAAAATGTGGACGCTCAGCGACAATGCCAAAGATAAAGCCAAATTCACCTCGTGGACGAGAATGCAAGCACTCCTCCTTGTTTCGGCCCAGGATGGCTAACATAACCCCATCCCCCCCGCGCCCCACCGCTCCCACCCTCCAAACGCAATCCAAAACTTCAGAGTTGGTACCATGAATGTAGGCACCTTAAAGGGTCGCTCTAACGAGGTTGTAGAAATGCTTGAACGTAAGGAGGTCGATGTTTGTTGTATTCAAGAGACCAGGTGGAGGGGAGGGTCGGCTAGATTCATCGTGGGTAAAGAACGATGCTATAAGCTTTTCTGGGTGGGAAATGACAATGGGTTGGGTGGGGTAGGAATCATGGTAGCAGAAAAGTGGGCAGATAAGATAATAGACGTAAATAGAGTGAACGACAGAATAATTAAAATAAGACTTGTCCTCAATAAAACTATGGTGACAGTAATATCTGCGTACGCACCCCAATCCGGACTGCCCCGCGCTATAAAAGAGAGATTCTACGAGACACTGATGCTCGCTACCTCCCAAATAACCGACAGTGACTATATAGTTATTGCAGGCGACCTAAATGGTCACGTTGGACAACATTGTGACGGCTATGACGGAATCCATGGAGGCTATGGGTTCGGTACTAGAAATGAGGAAGGCTCCAGAATCCTGGAATTCTGCGACGCAAATAACTTAACTATCTGTAACACTAACTTCAAAAAACGAGACAATCACTTGATCACCTATAGATCGGGGGAACACACAAGCCAGGTAGATTATATCCTTACCAGAAGACGTGACAGAGTGTCTGTTGTTAACACTAAATCCCACCCCCATGAAGAATTCACCTCCCTACATAGACTGATAATTAGCGACCTCATAGTCAGGACGAGACGTACTAGACAGCGGAAGAGGACTATCCTCAGGAGAAAAATATGGAAGCTAAAGGACTCCATAGCCAGAAATAAATTTCAAAGCAAATTACTTGACGCTTTCGACAGTAAGGAAGAGCAATTAGAGTCGTATAATATAGAGGAACAGTGGGAATTCCTGAGAGCAAACCTGCTGACGGCGGCAGACGAAGTCTGTGGCTGGAGCAGGCCTGTAGGTAGGAGGAGAGTAACATGGTGGTGGAACAGTAAGGTGGAGGAGTCAATTAAGGCCAAAAAGCAGGCTTGGAAAGTATGGCGGGATGGGGGAAGTAGAGAAGACTATCAAGTGGCCAGGAGGGAAGCTAGGAGACAAGTGTACTTCGCAAGAAAGGAAGCAGAGGAAAGAAAGTTCAAGCATGTTCTACAACGTGAGGACCAAAAACGTGAGGTGTTCAGGATTGCCAGGCAATGTGTCAAGGAAAACCGTGATATTGTCGGGGAGAAGTGTGTACTTAACGATGATGGCATACTTGCCATCACCGACGCTGATAAGAAGGTAGCTTGGAAGTGTCACTACGAAAGGCTTCTAAATGAGGAGAACAAATGGGAGAAAGACAGTCTCCCCCAGATCGATCGAATAGAGGGACCAGCAGTGTTAGTTGAAGGTAGTATAATAAGTAAGGCAATCAAAGATATGAAGACGGGTAAGGCGGCTGGGCCTTCGGAAATAGTTGCTGAGATGCTGAAGGCATCTGGTTCGGTGGGACACACCATGGTCACCCGGATAGTTAACCAAGTCGTACAGAATGGGGTTGTTCCGAAGGAATGGCGTAGCAGCATCATCGTTAACTGCTATAAGGAAAAAGGAGATGCCCTAGATAGGAGTAACTATAGAGGCATTAAATTAATCGACCAGGTCATGAAGGTCACGGAAAAAGTAATAGCGCAACTAATCAGAGAGAGAATTGATCTAGATGAAATGCAGTTCGGGTTTGTGTCAGGCAAAAGTACCACAGACGCTCTTTTCATTGTACGACAACTACAGGAGAAGTACCTAGCTAAAAGTAAACCCCTATACTTAGCTTTTGTCGACTTGGAGAAAGCCTTCGACAGAGTCCCCCGTTCCATTATCTGGTGGTCTCTTAGAAAACTAGGTGTTGACGAATGGCTTGTGAGAGCTATACAAGCCATGTATAAAGAAACAGTCAGTAAGGTTAAAATTAACAACGAATATAGTGAAGAGTTTAGCGTAAAAGTTGGTGTCCATCAGGGCTCTGTACTTAGCCCCCTACTATTTATTATTGCCCTTCAGGCTATAACAGAGGAGTTCAAGACCGGCTGCCCATGGGAACTCCTATACGCAGATGATCTAACGCTCATAGCTGAATCAATGACCGAACTAGAGAAGAAATTCCAAACGTGGAAGCACGGCCTAGAATCAAAAGGCCTTAAAATTAACCTGGCTAAGACTAAAGTTCTAGTTTGTAGGAAAGAAAATAAGGCGGCGGTCCCATCGGGGAAATGGCCATGCTCAGTGTGTAGGAAAGGCGTAGGTAGAAACTCCATTTTATGTCCCAAATGCAAAGTATGGGTGCATAAAAGATGTAGTGGGATCACAGGTAAGCTAACTAAGAACATAGATTTTACATGTGGCCGGTGCTCTGGTGCAATAAGTAGCAGCAAGTGCCCACAAAATACTAGCTCCTTCAACTGCGCAGAGGGTTCTATAGAAATAGTGGACAGCTTCCGTTATCTGGGTGACAAAATCAGCAGTGGGGGAGGGTGCTCTGAAAGTACAGTAGCTAGAGTCAGAACTGGATGGAAAAAGTTCAGAGAGCTTATACCACTATTAGCCGCTAGAGGGTTCTCCCTAAAAATGAAAGGCAGGTTATACGATGCCTGCATACGAACAGCAATGCTGCATGGTAGTGAGACCTGGGCATTGTGTGCAGAGGATATACGCAGACTAGAGAGGAACGAAGCTTGCATGCTCCGCTGGATGTGCAATAGTAATATACGTGAACGGCAAAGCATAAACGAACTAAGGAAAAAATTAGAAATAAGAGGGATCAGATGTTGTTTACTCGAGAGAAGGCTACGTTGGTACGGTCACGTGATGCGCATGAAAGACGACAGCTGTATAACAAAGTGCAAGGCAATAAAGATAGACGGTAGCCACGGAGTAGGCAGACCCAGAAAAACATGGGACGAGCTGATAAATTCCGACCTCACACGCTTACACCTCTCCAAGACAATGTCACTGGACCGAGACCTTTGGCGGTACTCAGTAATAGAGAAGACCCGCCTTACCTAAATACAAAGTAAAAACCTACTACAGTCAGTAGGCATCTCTATCAAAACACACCCCCGTCCCACCACCTCCACCCCACCCACACCGCCCCTTTCAATGTAAAGTTATGTTGGTCCCACAACATCCAGGCCGAAACAAATGAGATCGTGTAGGTGTCACGACAAAAAACACACAGTCCACGCTGTAAATGTGGCCGTGTAGGCAACACGGTAAAAACCTCCCAGCCCCACACTGTAAATGTGGTTGGTGTTAGGAAGGGCATCCAGCTGTAGAAAACCCGCCAGACAGTCCACGCTGTAATGTGGCCGTGTAGGCAACACGGTAAAAACCTCCCAGCCCCACACTGTAAATGTGGTTGGTGTTAGGAAGGGCATCCAACTGTAGAAAACCCGCCAGACAGTCCTATGCGAGCAAGACAACCACTCTTGCCTCAAGTGGGAAAACCCCCGTCCAAACCCATGCAAGCGTGGAACACGGACGCTAAACCTGATGATGATGATGATGATGATATATATATATATATATATATATATATATATATATATATATATATATGACCCTCCCCAAGTATAACAATATATATATATATTAGTGGTTAAAGCATTGGCCTTGCAATCAAAAGGTTGTGAGTTCAATTCTCAGACAGGGTGGTGTGTTGTTTCCTTGAGCAAGATACTTTATTTCACATTGCTCCAGTTTACTCAGCTGTAGAAATGAGATGATAGGGACTGGGGTCCCTATCATTCCACTGCAAAGTGGTCTTGGAGGTGCCACAGCAAAAAAGCACCCAGCCCACACTGTAACGTGGACGTGTAGGTGCCACGGCAACAAAGCACGCAGCACTCACTGTAAAGTGGTCGTGGAGGTGCCACAGCAACAAAGCACGTAGCCCACACTGTAAAATGGACGTGTAGGTGCCACGGAAAAAAAAAACACCCAGCCCACATTGCAAAGTGGTCGTGGAGGTGCCACGGCAAAAAGAGCACCCAGCACTCACTGTAAATGAGGTTGGTGTTAGGAAAGGCATCCAGCTGTAGAAATCAAGCCAGAATCAGTTCCTGTCCCACCCTTGCAAGCAGGGAAAAGCAGACGTAAAATGATGATTTGATAAATTCTGACCTTACACACTTGCACCTCTCTAAGACAATGTTATTGGACCGAGATCTTTGGCGCTACGCAGTAATACAGAAGACCCACCTTGCCTATGTACAAAGCAAAACCTACAGACATTCTCTGTCTTAGATATATAGATAGATATATACAGAGAGAGAGAGAAGGGGGAAAGAAACTGTGTGTAATTGAGTTAGTGATGATGGATAGAGACAAATAAATCAACGCAGTGCCCCCACATGGCCACAGTCTAATGACTGAAACCAGTAAAAGAATCTGGTAATATTGTAATACTCACTATAAGAATGGTAGAATGTCTTAAGCAAGTCTTTCGAACTTTCCAGCAGACGTCCCAGTAGCACCATACAAGGCATGCACTTTTCTAGGTTGGAGCTGTTATTCTGAATCTAAAAGTAGATAATATTTAGGTGATCAGATGAGCAATGGAAGAGGGTGCTCCGAGGCCCTAGTATCTGGAATAAGGACGGTTTGGAAGAAGTTTAGGGAGCTGCTTCCTCTGCTGACAAAGAAGGGTTTCTCCCCATGCGTACGAAAGGCCGGTTATATGATGCCTGTGTGAGGAGTGCGATGCTGCATGGTAGTGAGACATGGGCAGCAACTGCAGAGGATATGCGACGGCTGGAGAGAAATGAGGCAAGCATGCTCCGTTGGATGTGCAATGTCAATGTGCGTGAATGACCAAGCATGGATGTGTTGAGAGAGAAACTGTGTCTGAGAGGGATAGAATGTAGTGTGCGAGAGAGGAGACTGAGATGGTATGGACATGTGGTGAGTTGAGAGAGAAACTGGGTATAAGAGGGATAAGTTGTTGTGTGTGGGAGAGAAGACTGAAATGGTATGGACATGTGATGTGTTGAGAGAGAAACTGTGTATAAGAGGGGTAAGTTGTGGTGTGTGGGAGAGAAGACTGAGATGGTATGGACATGTGATGAGTTGAGAGAGAAACTGTGTCTGAGAGGGATAAGCTGTGGTGTGTGGGAGAGAAGACTGTGTTGGTATGGACATGTGATGTGTTGAGAGAGAAACTGTATATAAGAGGGATAAGCTGTGGTGTGTGGGAGAGAAGACTGAGATGGTATGGACATGTGATGTGTTGAGAGAGAAACTGTGTCTGAGAGGGATAAGTTGTGGTGTGTGGGAGAGAAGACTGAGATGGTATGGACATGTGATGAGTTGAGAGAGAGACTGGGTATAAGAGGGATAAGTTGTGGTGTGTGGGAGAGAAGACTGAGATGGTATGGACATGTGATGAGTTGAGAGAGAAACTGGGTATAAGAGGGATAAGTTGTAGTGTGTGGGAGAGAAGACTGAGGTGGTATGGACATGTGATGTGCTTCGAGGATGACCGCTGAGTGAAGAAGTGCCAAGAAATCCCAGTTGAAGGAAGACGTGGTAGAGGTAGACCACGAAAAACATGGGCGGAGGTGGTGAGAGCAGACCTCAGATCGCTGAAACTCATCGAGGAGATGACGAAGGACCGTGACAAGTTGAGAGATGCTGTGCTGAATAGGACCTGTCCCACCCTTGCAAGCAGGGAAAAGTGGACATAGATTCATGATGATGATATATCAAACCCCCCCAAAAAATCATGGCATTTTTACTCACCTGATTAGCCGCAAAATCCAGTACCAAGTTGGTTAACGAGTCAGACTTGGCCAGATGTAGCAATTTCACACAGACTGGAAAAGATTAATAAAAGGGGCTAGAATATTTCAGTAATTTGATCTTTCTGATACCAAACTACCCTTGGGGTTTTTTAATAGAAAACTGTCCCCCTTCTTTTTCATGCGTGCACAATTTGTTAAGTTATCTTCCAAGCACCAGCTTAATAATGAGAAAGTTAGTTATATTTCTAAATATCTCCATATATGGTATCAAAAGGGTTAAAGTGTTTATATTTATGTAAGAACCTTTGTTAAGTTATGTTCCATTAAAAATATGGTAAGGAAAGTGTTAAAGTGTTTATATTAACGTAAGAACCTTTGTTAAGTTATGTTCCATTAGAAATATGGTAAGGATAGGGTTAAAGTGTTTATATTTATGTAAGAACCTTTGTTAAGTTATGTTCCATTAGAAATATGGTAAGCAAAGGGTTAAAGTGTTTATATTTATGTAAGAACCTTTGTTAAGTTATGTTCCATTATAAGTGTATGTAAGATCCTTTGTTAAGTTACATTCCATCAAAGGTTGAAGAAGTATATTTACCTTCAATGGCTAAAGACAGAAAGTTCTCTTCTGTAGTTTCCAATAAACCTAAAATGTTAAAATTATCATTATTTTTATTATTCGGAGCATGCTTGCTTCATTTCTCTCCAGCCTTTCTCATAACAACAAATGCATGAAGGACTTCTCGTTTGCATGGAGAACCATGCGGCCACACTTAGAATTTGCATCACCAGTCTGGAACCCCTATCTTGCTCAGAACATTGACCTCCTGGAAACTGTTCAGAGACGTGCAACCAATAGAATGAATACCCTCCATCAGGCATCTACCATACTCTGAATGCCTTGCTTCTCTGGGCATGGATTCATTGAAGCTCCGACGTCTGGCAACTGACTTGGTAAACACCCACAAAATTATTAACCATCTCACCAACAACAGCCCTGAGCACCTTTTTGATTTCCATGTGTTTAACACACATGGCCATGCCCACAAAGTCAGAAAACAATACAGCTCCCATGACTTTCGGAAACACTTTTTCATGCTCAGAGTTGCTGAAGCATGGAACAAACTACCTGCATCAGTTGTTAGCTGTCGAGACACTGCATCCTTTAAAACCTCCATGGAACAAACTACCTGCGTCAGTTGTTAGCTGTCGAGACACTGCATCCTTTAAAACCTCCATGGAACAAACTACCTTCATCAGTTGTTAGCTGTCGAGAAACTGCATCCTTTAAAACCTCCATGGAACAAACTACCTGCGTCAGTTGTTAGCTGTCGAGACACTGCATCCTTTAAAACCTCCATGCTTCCCGAGATTTGCCAACACTACACCTAATATCCTCCCTCTATACACACACACACATGTATATCATGACTTGTACACTGTTCATTTTACTGACGTTTGTACATTACCCTATGTACTATACATGCACCTTTGATGAGTTGTAGTGCACCTGAGCACTGTACACAATAATTTCATTATTATTATTACATATATATATAATATTGAAAGTATCGGTAGAGGGTCGGACGCCATGCTTTGCAGCAAAAAGTTACGGCCCTTTATGATCTGAATTCAAATCCCACCGAAGTTAACTTTGCCTTTCATCCTTACGAGGTCAATAAAATAAAGTACCAGTAATACACTGGGATAATTGCTGGCCTTGTGCCAAAATTAGAAACAATTATTATATCATCATATTTTTTTTTTTAACGTCCACTTTTCCCTGCTTGCAAGGGTGGGACAGGAACTGATTCTGGCTTGATTTCTACAGCTGGATGCCCTTCCTAACACCAACCTCATTTACAGTGAGTGGTGGGTGCTTTTTTTCCGTGGCACCTCCACGACCACTTTACAGTGTGTGCTGGGTGCTTTTTTGCCATGGCACCTCCACGACCACTTTGCAGTGGAGTAAACTGGAGCAATGTGAAATAAAGTGTCTTGCTCAAGGAAACAACTCATCACCCGGTCCAAGAATTGAACTCACAACCTTTCGATTGCAAGGCCAATGCTCTAACCACTAAGCCATGTGCCTCCACACACACATATATATATATATATATAGTATTATCCGTAGTGTTGTAATATGAATATTATACACAGTAGATGGACAGCTTACGTAGGGTTTGCTCGACGGCTCCAGTTGTAGTTTCAAAAGTAATCCGGAGAAAATAGGAGGATTTAAATGGATACAGTTCAGTAAAAGGAGTTTATTGACACGTGTTTCAATAAAAAGTTATATAACCTGAAAACAGCTGCTATCTACAAAGTATTAATTATGCAGACACTCAATATTCCAATGTTATTTTCAACTACCATTTCATCAGGATAATCTCATTGAGAACTTGTTTGGTTTTTATAGAGAATATTAAGAGGGAGGAGTGAAGTTGTTAGAAGAATAGTTAAGGGAGTGGATAGAAATTTTTGATAGCAGTGGGTCATTAGATTCCCATCTGTTATTTTGTTAGTTGAGTTTGACATTTTTATAGAATATTCATTATTTGGCGTTGGCTGTATTGGTTATTTTTCTAAATCTATAGAAGGATTAGAGATAGTAAAGATATGCATGGTTGGTTTTGTGTTTGCACTTAATTCACATACAGACTTAAATTTTTCTTTCAAGTGTACTTATTCGTTTGCCCACACATAAATATATGCGTATATATACTTATTTTTTTATAAAAAACATACACATTCACACACTTACATATATGTACACCTCGACAAATACATACACTCACATACACATACTTACATACATATATACCTGTACACATATATATATATATATACATATATGTGTACATACATACGCATTCGTGTATATACACTTTCATACTCTACTTATCTTCATATACACACATATATACATACATACTCTTGTCTATGTGTATATATATATATATATATATATATAAACACACATATACATGAATACACATACATTTAATTATACACATCAAACATATATATATATATATACACTCACCCACTTATTTACTTATTTATATACCTTTTCACATATATACATTCATATGGTCGCTTTTAGACACATTCATTATAGCATATTCGCACCTATTCTCGCCAGCATATTTATCCATTATTAGTGTGATAATTTAAGGTTATTAATAGTACATATATATGTTGAGAAGAGATTGTTTTTATATTTTTCTAACTAGATTGAGGATTTGTATAGTTGGGAGGATGTCCCTCGTTTATGTAATATTCAGCTTGTAGTGGGAAAAAAGGGTTTTAGTTCGGTGACGGCAGAATAATGTTCGTTCAATTCTGTTATTAAGCAATTTCTTCTTGTGTGTGATTATGTAATAAATCTCAAGATTACATAATTTGCAGAAATTTTGGTTCCTGGAAAAGCATTGGGTTTTAGCTAATTTCTCCCATTTTAGGGTAAACTTTTGATCGCTATCCCTGAGCGTCCAAGCTTTTTCTGCTAAAGTTGTTACATTTCTTTGGCTCTGGTGTTTTATTGAGTAAGAATGCCTATATAATCGAGATTTAAACGATGTTGCCGTTGATCCCACGTAATACCACTTGTTGCCTCCGGATTCAATGGTACACTTATAGATGATATTTTTTTCAAGGCAGTTATTGCCGAGGGGGCAATTGTCAGGATAGGTGCAGTTACAGTTGTGTACATTGGTTTTGTAGTTAGGTTCACTCTGGAGTAGTATTGCGGACGCACTTAGGTGTGGTTTATTTATGTTCTGTAGTGTATTGTCTACTGTTTTTTTTGTGCTCTTTGTACTTAAGTTCTTAGTGTTTTCATTTAACCTTCTAGTATTAATCTTTTTTATGTGTTGTTCAAGGTTTAATGCTGTAGAGTATGACAGTCTTATAGTGGTAGGGTTTAGGATTTTGTGGTATTTGTGTGATGTAGGAAAATGTTTCTTAACTATTTTAAAGAAGAGTACTGGTAAATTTGTACTAATGGAACTATTGTATTCAGGGTTATACCATAAGTACTCTTTGCATCGCTTTCTATTAGTTTTGTTTGTTGGTTTATTGGTGTGTACACTATGGTAGTAAGTGTGGTTTGGTGTATTATTTCTACCTATGTGGGATTTATTTTGGGTGTTTTGATTGTTTTCATCTATATATTCTATTTTGTTGAGGTAGCCTGCTTTACTAAGGGCGGTATCGTAGTACTCAGCGTGTTCCTTAAATACTTGTATGTTAGAAGATAGACCCGAGATTCTAAGGGAGATATTTTTAGGGATAGATTTAATTATAGAGATGGGGTGGTTAGACCCAACATTCACGTACTTGAGATTTTCATTCAATTTATGAAACGGTTTAATCAGACCAGAGTTTAAATTGAGTGTGACATCCAGGAAGTTAACTACTTTAAGGTTGTGTTCATATCTTATAGTTAGTCCTATTTCAAGTAGTAGTTTTCTTGTATCTTTGCGTAGTTTTTCTAGTTTTTGGTTATCTAGGTTTTTAACTAGGAAGAGAGCATCATCGCAGTATATTCCACCGTGGAGATTACTGAATTTTTCCTGGAGTCTAAAGGCGATAAATAACCCCACAATATCAGTTATTCCTGCCGAATCGTTAGAGCCCATTGTTATGTCAAATAATATTCTCTATAAAAACCAAACAAGTTCTCAATGAGATTATTCTGATGAAATGGTAGTTGAAAATAACATTGAAATATTGAGTGTCTGCATAATTAATACTTTGTAGATAGCAGCTGTTTTCAGGTTATATAACTGTTATTGAAACACGTGTCAATAAATTCCTTTTACTGAACTGTATCCATTTAAATCCTTCTATATATATATATATATCATCATCATCATCATCATCATCAACGTTTAACGTCCGTGTTCCACGCTTGCATGGGTTTGGACGGGGGTAGTCCCACTTGAGGCAAGAGTGATTGTCTTGCTCGCATAGGACTGTCTGGCAGGTTTTCTACAGTTGGATGCCCTTCCTAACACCAACCACATTTACAGTGTGGGTCTGGGAGGTTTTTACCGTGTTGACTACACGGCCACATTACAGCGTGGACTGTGTGTTTTTTTGTCGTGACACCTACACGATCTCATTTGTTTCGGCCTGGATGGCGCGGCACCAACATAACTTTACATAGAACGGGGTGGTGTGGATGGGGTGGGGGTGGTGGCGGGACGGGGTGTATTTTGTTAGAGATGCCTACTGGCAAGGCGGGTCTTCTCTGTTACTGAGTACCGCCAAAGGTCTCGGTCCAGTGACATTGTCTTGGAGTGGTGTAAGTGTGTGAGGTCGGAGTTTATCAGCTCATCCCATGTTTTTTCTAGGTCTGCCTATTCCGTGGCTACCGTCTATCTTTATTGCCCTGCACTTTGTTATACAGCTATCGACTTTCATGCGCATCACGTGTCCATACCAACGCAGCCTTCTCTCGAGTAAACAACATCTGATCCCTCTTATCTCTAATTTTTTCCTTAGTTCGTTTATGCTTTGCCGTTCACGTATATTACTGTTACACATCCAGCGGAGCATGCAAGCTTCGTTCCTCTCTAGTCTGCGTATATCCTCTGCACACAATGCCCAGGTCTCACTACCATGCAACATTGCTGTTCGTATGCAGGCATCGTACAACCTGCCTTTCATTTTTAGGGAGAACCCTTTAGCAGCTAATAGTGGTATAAGCTCTCTGAACTTTTTCCAACCGGTTCTGACTCTAGCTACAGTACTTTCAGAGCACCCTCCCCCACTGCTGATTTTATCGCCCAGGTAACGGAAGCTGTCCACTATTTCTATAGAACCCTCTGCGCAATTGAAAGAGCTAGTATTTTGTGGGCACTTGCTGCTACTTATTGCACCAGAACACCGGCCACATGTAAAATCTATGTTCTTAGTTAGCTTACCTGTGATCCCACTAATCTTTTATGCACCCATACTTTGCATTTAGGACATAAAATGGAGTTTCTACCTACGCCTTTCCTACACACCGAGCACGACCATTTCCCAGAAGGGACCGCCGCCTTGTTTTCTTTCCTACAAACTAGAACTTTGGTCTTAGCCAGGTTAATTTTAAGTCCTTTTGACTCTAGGCCGTGCTTCCATGTTTGGAATTTCTTCTCTAGCTCGGCCATTGATTCCGCTATGAGTGTCAGGTCGTCTGCGTATAGGAGTTCCCATGGGCAGCCTGTCTTGAACTCCTCTGTTATAGCCTGAAGGGCAATAATAAATAGTAGGGGGCTGAGAACAGAGCCCTGATGGACGCCAACTTTTACGCTAAACTCTTCACTATATTCGTTGTTAATTCTAACCTTGCTGACTGTTTCTTTATACATGGCTTGTATAGCCCTCACAAGCCATTCGTCAACGCCTAGTTTTCTAAGAGCCCACCAGATAATGGAGCGGGGGACTCTGTCGAAGGCTTTCTCCAGGTCGACAAAAGCTAAGTAGAGGGGTCTACCTTTAGCTAGGTACTTCTCCTGTAGTTGTCGTACTATGAAAAGGGCGTCTGTGGTGCTTTTGCCTGACACAAACCCGAACGGCATTTCATCTAGGTCAATTCTCTCTCTGATTAGTTGCGCTATTACTTTTTCCGTGACCTTCATGACCTGGTCGATTAATTTAATGCCTCTATAGTTACTCCTATCTAGGGCGTCTCCTTTACCCTTATAACAGTTAACGATGATGCTGCTATGCCAGTCCTTCGGAACAACCCCATTCTGTACGACTTGGTTAACTATGCGGGTGACCATGGTGTGTCCCACCGTGCCAGATGCCTTCAGCATCTCTGCAACTATTTCCGAAGGCCCAGCCGCCTTACCCGTCTTCATATCCTTGATTGCCTTACTTATTATACTCCCCTCGACTAACACTGCTGGTCCCTCTATCGGGTCGATATGGGGGAGACTGTCTTTCTCCCATTTATTCTCCTCATTTAGTAGCCTTTCATAGTGACACTTCCAAGCTACCTTCTTATCAGTGTCGGTGATGGCAAGTATGCCATCATCGTTAAGTACACACTTCTCCCCGACAATATCACGGTTTTCATTGACGCATTGCCTGGCAATCCTGAACACCTCACGTTTTTGGTCATCGCGTTGTAGAACATGCTTGAACTTTCTTTCCTCAGCTTCCCTTCTTGCTAAGTACACTTCTCTCCTAGCTTCCCTCCTGGCCACTTGATAGTCTACTCTACTTCCCCCATCCCGCCATACTTTCCAAGCCTGCTTTTTGGCCTTAATTGACCCCTCCACCCTACTGTTCCACCACCAAGTTACTCTCCTCCTGCCTACAGGCCTGCTCCAGCCACAGACTTCGTCTGTCGCCAACAGCAGGTTTGCTTTCAGAAATTCCCACTGTCCCTCTATATTGTCCGATTCTAGATGCTCTTCCTTACTGTCGAAAGCATCAAGTAATATGCTTTGAAATTTATTTCTGGCTGTGGGGTCCTTTAGTTTTCATATTTTCCTCCTGAGGATAGTCCTCTTCTGCTGTCGAGTACGTCTCGTCCTGACTATGAGGTCGCTAATTATCAGTCTATGTTGGGAGGTGCATTCTTCATGGGGGAGGGATTTAGTGTTTACAACAGACACTCTGTCACGTCTTCTGGTAAGGATATAATCTACCTGGCTTGTGTGTTCCCCTGATCTACAGGTGATCAGGTGATTGTCACGTTTTTTGAAGTTAGTGTTACAGATAGTTAGGTTATTTGCATCACAGAATTCCAGGATTCTGGAGCCTTCCTCATTTCTAGTACCAAACCCATAGCCTCCATGGATTTCGTCGTAGCCGTCACAATGTTGTCCAACGTGACCATTTAGGTCGCCTGCAATAATTATATAGTCACTGTCAGATATTTGGGAGGTAGTTAGCAACAGTGTCTCATAGAATCTGTCTTTTATAGTGCCGGGCAGTCCGGATTGGGGTGCGTACGCAGATATTACTGTCACCGTAGTTTTATTGAGGACAAGTCTTATTTTAATTATTCTGTCGTTCACTCTATTTACGTCTATTATCTTATCTGCCCACTTTTCTGCTACCATGATTCCTACTCCACCCAGCCCATCGTCGTTTCCCACCCAGAAAAGCTTATAACATCGTTTTTTACCCTCAATGAATCTAGCAGACCCACCCCTCCACCTGGTCTCTTGAATACAACAAACATCGACCTCCTTACGTTCAAGCATTTCTACAACCTCGTTAGCACGACCCTTTAGGGTGCCCACATTTATGGTACCAACTCTGAAGTTTTGGGTTGCGTTTGGAGGGTGGGGGTGGTGGGGGGCGGGGGGAGATAGGGTTACGTTAGCCATCCGCGGACGAAACAAAGAGGAGTGCTCGCATTCTCGTCCACGAGGTGAATTTGACTTTAACTTTGGCATTTTCGCTCTGAGCGTCCAGATTTTTCTCTCCCTTCCACTCTCCAGGATTCCGCAGTCCGTCCATCCATCCATCCATCCATCATATATCGAAGGCAACCGGGCAAGCGATAGTATAGGCCTCTGGCTTATGATTGGTCCGCGTAATAATAATAATAATGGTGATGCGTGGGGGTGGGGGGGCTCTGGCTTATAATAATAATGGTGATGCGTGGGGGGGGGGCTCTGGCTTATGATTGGTCCACGTATTAAGTATGGTGGTGTGTGGGGGCGGGTGGGAGGGGTGTGGGGTAGCTAGCTGGAAGGTTATGAATGTTTAACAAGCGATTTAACAAAAAGCAAAACTGCAAGATTTGTTCTGTTCAATACGACAAAAACACCGTATTTAAACCTTAAATAGATAACAAAAAATACAGATTTCGGATTTTGCGAGATTGGATGTTTGGACTATGTACGAAAATTGAGCGTGGAATAGATGGAGGAAAAATTTGTACTTTACGATTTACATGAGTACACCGTAGTAGGAAATAATTGAAGCTATATATATATATATATATATATATATGTGTAATATATATATATAATATATATATATATATATATATATATATATATATATATATATATATATATATATATGTGTAATATATATATATATACTAGCCTGTCTTTTGGAAACTCCACAAAGTATTTCAATACTATACTAATACCAATAAAGACATTGTTTTAGTAAAAACTACAACACACCCATTAGTACGATGACCGTATTTTTAAGGACTTCAAAACTGTGTGTGATAAGGGCAGGTAACTGATCACAGTCCTTGATAAGACGAAGGAACTCGTGAAGAACGAGTTTCTTTCTGACTAGCAAACAGGCCGGGTCTTCGAGGAACTCCACCAAACAGGCCACACATCTGGTTAAAGATTTAGGGCTCAAGACGTCTTCGAAGTTGTCGCATTTCACCGTCCAGATGGCGTTGTGGTTGCCGTGGTTACCATGGTAGTGGCGGTGGTGGTGGTGCTGGTGGTCGATGTTGCCGGCATCCTGCTGCTGCTGCTGGCGGCGGCAGGGGGGCGGGTTGCTGTTGTCTCGGCTCGTTTCAAACATGCCTTGTTGTTGTTGTGAATCCATGACTGAAATGAATTATGAGAGCGAAACAAGTAATAATCATCATCATCACCATCATCATTACCATAATCATCATCATCATCACTATCATCATCTCAAACTCCCATACAAGGTCTGTTCTCACCACCTCCGCCCATGTTTTTCGTGGTCTACCTCTACCACGTCTTCCTTCCACTGGCATTTCCTGGCACTTCTTCACCCAGCGGTCATCTTCCATGCACATCACATGTCCTTATCATCTCAGTCTCCTCTCCCACACACTACAACTTATCCCTCTTATACCCAGTTTCTCTCTCAACACATCACATGTCCATACCATCTCAGTCTTCTCTCCCACACACTACAACTTATCCCTCTTATACACAGTTTCTCTCTCAACTCATCACATGTCCATACCATCTCAGTCTTCTCTCCCACACACTACAACTTATCCCACTTTCTCTCTCAACTCATCACATGTCCATACCATCTCAGTCTCCTCTCCCACACACCACAACTTATCCCTCTTATAAACAGTTTCTCTCTCAACACAACACATGTTCATACCATCTCAGTCTTCTCTCCCACACACAACTTGTCCCTCTTATACAGTTTCTCTCTCAACACATCACATGTCCATACCATCTCAGTCTTCTCTCCCACACACTACAACTTATCCCTCTTATACATAGTTTCTCTCTCAAATCATCACATGTCCATACCACCTCAGTCTTCTCTCCCACACACCACAACTTATCCCTCTTATACACAGTTTCTCTCTCAACACATCACATGTCCATACCATCTCAGTCTTCTCTCCGACACACAACATATCCCTCTTATACACAGTTTCTCTCACAACTCATCACATGTCCATACCATCTCAGTCTTCTCTCCCACACACAACTTATCCCTCTTATACACAGTTTCTCTCTCAGCACATCACATGTCCATACCATCTCAGTCTCCTCTCCCACACACTACAACTTGTCCCTCTTATACACAGTTTCTCTCTCAACACATCACATGTCCATACCATCTCAGTCTCCTCTCCCACACACTACAACTTATCCCTCTTATACCCAGTTTCTCTCACAACACATCACATGTCCATACCATCTCAGTCTTCTCTCCCACACAGCACAACTTATCCCTCTTATACAGTTTCTCTCTCAACACATCACATGTCCATACCATCTCAGTCTTCTCTCCCCCACACAACTTATCACTCTTATACAGTTTCTCTCTCAACACATCACATGTCCAAACAACCTCAGTCTTCTCTCCCACACACCACAACTTATTCCTCTTATACACAGTTTCTCTCTCAACACATCACATGTCCATACCATCTCAGTCTTCTCTCCCCCACACTACAACTTATCCCTCTGATACACAGTTTCTCTCTCAACTCATCACATGTCCATACCATCTCAGTCTTCTCTCCCACACACTACAACTTATCCCACTTTCTCTCTCAACTCATCACATGTCCATACCATCTCAGTCTCCTCTCCCACACACCACAACTTATCCCTCTTATAAACAGTTTCTCTCTCAACACAACACATGTTCATACCATCTCAGTCTTCTCTCCCACACACAACTTGTCCCTCTTATACAGTTTCTCTCTCAACACATCACATGTCCATACCATCTCAGTCTTCTCTCCCACACACTACAACTTATCCCTCTTATACATAGTTTCTCTCTCAACTCATCACATGTCCATACCACCTCAGTCTTCTCTCCCACACACCACAACTTATCCCTCTTATACACAGTTTCTCTCTCAACACATCACATGTCCATACCATCTCAGTCTTCTCTCCCACACACAACATATCCCTCTTATACACAGTTTCTCTCACAACTAATCACATGTCCATACCATCTCAGTCTTCTCTCCCACACACAACTTATCCCTCTTATACACAGTTTCTCTCTCAGCACATCACATGTCCATACCATCTCAGTCTCCTCTCCCACACACTACAACTTGTCCCTCTTATACACAGTTTCTCTCTCAACACATCACATGTCCATACCATCTCAGTCTCCTCTCCCACACACTACAACTTATCCCTCTTATACCCAGTTTCTCTCACAACACATCACATGTCCATACCATCTCAGTCTTCTCTCCCACACAGCACAACTTATCCCTCTTATACAGTTTCTCTCTCAACACATCACATGTCCATGCCATCTCAGTCTTCTCTCCCCCACACAACTTATCCCTCTTATACAGTTTCTCTCTCAACACATCACATGTCCAAACAACCTCAGTCTTCTCTCCCACACACCACAACTTATTCCTCTTATACACAGTTTCTCTCTCAACACATCACATGTCCATACTATCTCAGTCTTCTCTCCCCCACACTACAACTTATCCCTCTTATACACAGTTTCTCTCTCAACTCATCACATGTCCATACCATCTCAGTCTTCTCTCCCACACACTACAACTTATCCCACTTTCTCTCTCAACTCATCACATGTCCATACCATCTCAGTCTCCTCTCCCACACACCACAACTTATCCCTCTTATAAACAGTTTCTCTCTCAACACAACACATGTTCATACCATCTCAGTCTTCTCTCCCACACACAACTTGTCCCTCTTATACAGTTTCTCTCTCAACACATCACATGTCCATACCATCTCAGTCTTCTCTCCCACACACTACAACTTATCCCTCTTATACATAGTTTCTCTCTCAACTCATCACATGTCCATACCACCTCAGTCTTCTCTCCCACACACCACAACTTATCCCTCTTATACACAGTTTCTCTCTCAACACATCACATGTCCATACCATCTCAGTCTTCTCTCCCACACACAACATATCCCTCTTATACACAGTTTCTCTCACAACTCATCACATGTCCATACCATCTCAGTCTTCTCTCCCACACACAACTTATCCCTCTTATACATAGTTTCTCTCTCAGCACATCACATGTCCATACCATCTCAGTCTCCTCTCCCACACACTACAACTTGTCCCTCTTATACACAGTTTCTCTCACAACTCATCACATGTCCGTACCATCTCAGTCTGCTCTCCCACACACCACAACTTATTCCTCTTATACAGTTTCTCTCTCAACACATCACATGTCCATACCATCTCAGTCTTCTCTCCCCCACACTACAACTTATCCCTCTTATACACAGTTTCTCTCTCAACACATCACATGTCCATACCATCTCAGTCTCCTCTCCCACACACTACAACTTATCCCTCTTATACCCAGTTTCTCTCACAACACATCACATGTCCATACCATCTCAGTCTTCTCTCCCACACAGCACAACTTATCCCTCTTATACAGTTTCTCTCTCAACACATCACATGTCCATACCATCTCAGTCTTCTCTCCCCCACACAACTTATCCCTCTTATATAGTTTCTCTCTCAACACATCACATGTCCAAACAACCTCAGTCTTCTCTCCCACACACAACTTATTCCTCTTATACACAGTTTCTCTCTCAACACATCACATGTCCATACCATCTCAGTCTTCTCTCCCCCACACTACAACTTATCCCTCTTATACACAGTTTCTTTATATATATATATATATATATATATATATATATATATATATATATATATATATATATATATATTATATTATATATATATATAATATATATACACAGTTTATCAAACTTCTTTCGTCATACATCTGTGACATCATCAGTTTCCACCTATTGTATTGTAATGTCTACGTCATTTTTATTTAACCAACCAGTGTATATATATATATGTTATTATTTCTGGCAATATTATTACAATATGACCCTCCCCAAGTATAACAATATATATATGTATATATAAATGTATTTACAGACACATATATACGCATACAAGCACACATATACATTTATATACGCATATATATATATATATACTTAAACCTAAATACACACATATACAGATACACATATATACACACATACATACATATGTATATATATATATACGTAATTACAGTTACAAATTCTTTTGATATATACGCATGTATGTATGTTTATATATATATATAAACATACATACATGCGTATATATCAAAAGAATTTGACTATACACATTATACACACATAATATAATAAATAAGTGTTAAATATACCAAGAAAGAAATATTTGCGTATCTGGCGAAGAATTCAAGATGTCTGAATTTGGCGGAAAAGATGTTATTTCAGCTTCCGTCAGTGAACGAACGTTTTAAACTCACTTTTAATTTTTTTAAACAATTATTTCTATAATAGAAATGAATATATATTTGTTTGCATTCATTAAATAATATAAATATATAAATATATAAATATATATACCAAACTTACATGCAATAACCGTAGGTGTATAACGAACACCTTTTTCGTAAATAACATTAGAATGATTTTTTTCACTAACGTTTGTTTTAATTTGAAATAATTATTACAGCTATAAAAATGAATATATTTTAATTTTCATCCATTAAATAACATAAATATAAATGTATTAAAATTATAAACAACCGTTTTTTTTTGGTTAACGGAATATGGGGATTTTGTTTCTTAAAATCACTTTTTTTTTTATTTAAAATAATTTCTCCGGTAATAAAATTGAATATATATTTGTTTTCTATCATTAAATAACAAAAATATTAGTAAATAAATATTGTATTTATGATTAACACTGATATTTCTGGCGGAAAAGTTTCGTGTCTTCTTGCCATAACTCCGTAAATTGATGAAACATTTAAAAAAAAAAAAACACTTTTGTTTTATATATAAACAATTATAACAATAATAAAAATGATTGTATTTTGATTTCCATGTATTAAATAACAAATATATATATATATGGAGGCACATGGCTTAGTGGTTAGAGCTTTGCAATCGAAAGTTTGTGAGTTCAATTCTCAGACTGGGTGATGTGTTGTTTCCTTGAGCAAGACACTTTATTCACATTGCTCCAGTTTACTCAGCTGTAGAAATGAGATGATAGGTCCATATCATTCCACTGCAAAGTGGTCGTGGAGGTGCCACGGCAAAAAAGCACCCAGCACTCAGTGTAAATGAGGTTGGTGTTAGGAAGGGCATCCAGGTGTAGAAATCAAGCCAGAATCAGTTCCCGTCCCACCCTTGCAAGCAGGGAAAAAGCGGACGTAAAATGAAATGATGATATATATATATATATATATATATATATATATATATATATATATATATATATATATATATATATATATATATATATATATATATATATGTATATATATATGTAGCGACGTGGTTAGTCAGTCTAGTCACTACTTCTGATCAGATCCGAGATTAGCCCTTAGAAGGACTTTTATTGCATACGGTCTGATCAGATCTGAAGATAGCCCTTAAAAGGACTGTTGTCGCATATAGCCCTTAAAAGAACTGTTGAGGATGGACAGACGAAAGCACAAGTTGAAAGGACGAAGCAAGGCGAGATGTAAATTCTATCAGCTATTTATTTTTACATGAAGCGACGATACGAGGTACAAGGCGTGTGAGTGACAAAGCGTAGCAGAGTAAAGGAACAACGATGCGCTAGCTAACTCTGCCAAACGTCGACTGGCGAAGTGTTTGGAACCACTCTATTTATACAGAAACAATCGTTTGATGTTTAGCCGGTGTGTAGGCGTTTATTCTGGTAGCTTTTAAGGGTTATGTAGCAGTGGCCTCCCTTGTTGTCACTCACAACCCCAATAGATTAACAACATCTAGACGGGAAGTAGAACCCTTTCTGTAACTTCCGGTCAGAACCCTATAAAACTAACAACTTTAAGTTCTCACTCTCTCATTTGCCCTTCCGGCGCCTGGCCTTCGCCAGGCATCTTCTGCCAGCCTGCGTTTGCCTGGCAATCAAAACGGTAACTACTAACTTTGCTTCATTCTTTCATCTATTTCATTGACATGGCAACTATACTGTTAGATTGTTAATTAAATATTATACGCACAAACGATGTCTCCTTGTTACATTCATACAACCCAGTATCTTCGCTATATTGGTAACCCCGACGTGATACGAACACGCAGCCGTTCATTGTTATAAGTGGTCACCCCGAAAAAAAAAAAATAGCAGAATCTGGTGTTGTGTGAGTAACATTACGAATACACAGCAAATTTATTGACAAACTATGAAAATACTCAAAGAAACGCACACACGCACATGTGAAATTCGCGTTCAGACAGACCATTTCTCTCACGCATCAACTAACTGTCGCATTTCACGATATATATATATGTTTCTCGTTTCTTACAACGAACACTTTTCAAAACAAAAAGAAAAAAAAAGAAATTTGATTTTTTTTTTTTTAAAACATTTCAACAGGAACATTTATTTTCGATGACCCATTGCCCTTTTTTTTTTTTTTCATCGTTTTCTTCATCGTTCAAGTTTTTTTTCCAAAGTTCACACCAATATTTATGCTGAGTGAAGCCTTTCTTTTGCATCATTGTCACTTTCACACTTGCACTATCATTTTCTCGCGCGTTAGAAATATTATTTTTTCAACCTAACTTAACCTTGTATTGGCACGTGTAGGCAGCACAAATTCTCAACTCACGGAGATATCTCGACTCACAGAGATAGCCGCACGCCAGAGATAACGTTTCTCGCCAAGGATTCTTCAGCCTTAAGCTATATTCTCCTATTTGCCGGTTTAAAAATTTACCACGTAAATTTGCCGTTGAAAACTGCGCATTTATTCAGAATGCTTATTTCTTTGGTCGCTGGCCTCTTGACCCTTCCAGGTCAACGCATTCTCAACAGCGACCATCAACTTCGGCTGTTATTTCTAGCACTTTGCGCAACTCATTTTTTCCGAAAATTTTTTTTTTTACTGTGAATTTAAACACCGAATACGCTCACTCCGCGAGACAGCAACACAGCTTCACCAACAACCAAAACCAGCAGAACAAGCCAGAGAATTTATTTTTGCAGCACTCTTCCTGTGAGAAAATCCATTCGGAGGTTGGAAATTTCACGATATACCACAGAACAGAAACCACCTGCATTCATTCTCTGGAACACACTTTCTCTCCTGCTGTCATGTGATTGCACACCTGTGAACTATATTTTGTACATTTGAACTTTGAGCTCTTCTCTTACTTTATTACATTGTATCTTTGGGTGATGGATAGATAGATGTCCAGTCGTTCTCTGGCCAAGAGCGGTTGGCTACCTTGACATCTATCATTGATTTTTGCAAACATTCTTTTGTCGTAATTTTCATGCCTGTTACAACATTCTCGCCATCTTGCTACATATTCCATTCGATTTTTATATTCTAAAATTCTGGCGGGAGGTTATGTAGCAGTGGCCTCCCTTGTTGTGACTCACAGCCCCAATAGATTAACAACATCTAGACGGGAAGTAGAACCCTTTCTGTAACTTCCGGTCAGAACCCTATAAAACTAACAACTTTAAGTTCTCACTCTCTCATTTGCCCTTCCGGCGCCTGGCCTTCGCCAGGCGTCTTCTGCCAGCCTGCGTTTTCCTGGCAATCAAAACGGTAACTACTAACTTTGCTTCATTCTTTCATCTATTTCATTGACATGGCAACTATACTGTTAGATTGTTAATTAAATATTATACACACAAACGATGTCTCCTTGTTACATTCATACAACCCAGTATCTTCGCTATAGTTCCTTTGTTTCACGTTGCGGTAGCTAGCTAACAGGTAGATGGCGCTGTATATTTCACAGATGTTATTTCCGGTGGCTGTACATTATCCCCCTGCCAGATCTTTTGTACAACAAAAGAGCGAAATATCGTATAGTAATGGGCCAGTGGTGCATTTGTCATGACAATAGCCCCAGGAGTGTCCAGCACGTTGTTAAATTTTGTGATCATCGAGTACAGGACAGAGTCGATGTAGAGATGATATGGCAAGATGTGTGTGTGAGGAAGAGAAAAAAGAAATAAACTATAAAATGACTTTGACCAGATTTATGCAGGCGTGATGAATGAGCCTGTTGCAATTTGGGTTGAGCTGCCTGTGAATTGCGTGACAAAAAGTCTAACTGGGCAGTGAAGATAACCGTAATTGTGAACTGAATGGCCGTAAGCATGCTGCCTAAAAGTAACAGTTTGCTCCACAGCATATAACTTGAGCGAATGCATGTGGTAAAAAAAAATAGCGAGGCATTCTCGAGCTATTGAGTGAATGTGTACGTGAAAAAAGAAGGCCAGTGTTTTGAGGATGCGATTTGTGAAATACGTGATCAAAGAGAAAACATTTTGTAGTGTAAGAGTTAGAGGGACACAAATATCTATTATTCAGTGTATGAACCAAAAGGTGAAACAAACGTGGTTTTGAAGTGTGCATGAAAAACAGGATATGTACACGCCTTGTATGTATATAAAAATGATGGCAATTACACAATCAATGTTACAGAACAAGAAAAATATAAATTTTTGCAAAACAAGAGAGCGAAGAAAAAAAATGTTATACACAACGATATACGCAATGTTTGTTCTTAAATAGAGTTTGTAATAAATAATGTTCATTATAAATAATGTTCTTCGTGACATGAGCAGATGGTCACTAAAAATTGCAATTGTTCAAGCAGAAAGTTCATTGTATTTGAAACTGGAAATAGTAAACACAAGAAAAATGGAAATGTTTTGCACGAAGAATGATTAAGAAACTCACTTGAGGTTAACGGTAATTCACATATTGTGCCAACTTTGCGGACCAATGGACGCGTCGTCCGCTTCTCGTGACTGGAGATGAAACAGGTGGCTCGCTGGGACAGCAATCTGTTGGAGTTTCTGGTGTAAAGACTGTAACAGTATCCATGATGGCTTTTTTTTAATCTGTCGACGCTGACAGAGTTCTGTTTACTATCTAGATCGAGAATAAAATATTTCGGATATTTTTTTAGAACGCGATAAGGGCCAGCATATGGAGGTCGAAGACGAACTGAGATGGTGTCGTTTCGAACGAAAATGTGTGTCCAATCTTTAATGTCTGAAGGTACGTGTGTGGCCGTGTTCTGTTGACGGGTGCTTGCAGGAGCAAGGTGAGACATATATTGTCGAAGACGGTGTACGTATGATCCTGGGTCTGGAACATCCTGAGGAGAGATGGGAGCAACCATCTGACCAGGTAGAATCAGGGTGGTGCCGTACACTAATTCTGCAGGTGTGTGTCCTAATTCCTCTTTAACGGTGGATCGAATGCCCAGAAGGATGAGTGGTAGGTATTCAAACCATATGTTGTCGCATATAGCCCTTAAAAGGACTGTTGAGGATGGACAGACGAAAGCACAAGTTGAAAGGACGAAGCAAGGCGAGATGTAAATTCGATCAGCTATTTATTTTTACATGAAGCGACGATACGAGGTACAAGGCGTGTGAATGACAAAGCGTGGCAGAGTAAAGGAACAACGATGCGCTAGCTGACTCTGCCAAAAGTCGACTGGCGAAGTGTTTGGAGCCACTCTATTTATACAGAAACAATCGTTTGATGTTTAGCCGGTGTGTAGGCGTTTATTCTGGTAGCTTTTAAGGGTTATTTTGTTGCGGTAGCTAGCTAACAGGTAGATGGCGCTGTATATTTCACAGATGTTATTTCCGGTGGCTGTACATATATATATATATGTATATATTATATATATTTGTCTGCTCAGTTACTTTTGTAATACATTTTTTAAATGGTAAAGAGACTTTATGGACACTCTGTATATATATATATATATATATATATAAGTAAAAATTAGCGAGAATCGAATTTCAGTTCAGGAATAACGAAAAACACTTCCGAGTTGTGTGGCAAGCGCTCGATAATTCATATGAATTAGAGCTTACAACTTACGTTAAAAGCCAAACACACTGAGATGGTGGTTAAACTAATCATCCGCACAGCAAAAAATCGACCGCCTAATTCGGGTCAAACAGATATACAAATATAAAAATATACATGGTTGAAAATTTACCCGGACCCCTGGAGAGATGATAAAATCCAGTATTTGAGTTTCTGCGTCTCCATAAGTCATTTACTGTCCACTTACATAAATGATGTTAGGCTTCTGGTATTCTGACCGAACTGGGAGTACGCGTTGTCAACGGGATTCAGTTCGAATGTCCACATAGATGTGTCTGTAACTGACCCCACGTGGGGTTCAGCAAGGGAGGCAACACCTATATTAGGCGAATAAATTCAGTTGTGTATAATATTGCGAAAATGCAAAATATCACAAATCGAATAAAGCTCTCGACAGAGTGGTTAAATATAACAAAGCTATTCAACAGTCAATAGAATAAACCAAAAACAATCGATAAAATTAACTGGCCAATAGCTGGACTCTGGAGATTAATACAAGTAAAAATTAACGAGAATCGAATTTCAGCTCAGGAATAACGAAAAACACTTCCGAGTTGTGTGGCAAGCGCTCGGTAATTCATATGAATTAGAGCTTACAACTTACGTTAAAGGCCAAACACACTGAGATGGTGGTTAAACTAATCATCCGCACAGCGAAAAATCGACCGCCTAATTCGGGTCAAACAGATATACAAATATAAAAATATACATGGTTGAAAATTTACCCGGACCCCTGGAGAGATGGTAAAATCCAGTATTTGGGTTTCTGCGGCTCCATAAGTCATTTATTGTCCACTTACATAAAGGATCTTAGGCTTCTGAGAGTGTCCATACAGTCTCTTTACCATTTAAATAATTTATTACAAAAGTAACTGAGCAAACAAATATGTGGAAATTGTTGCAAAATGAGGAGTAGATATTGAAGTTTCTTTTAACTAACTTAATACACATCTATATGTGGAGCATTAGTTGCACAAAGGACATCAACAGTGGCAATAGCATCAGTGATCTTTTGCTTGAGATCACTGATGTCTCGTTTCTTTGTTCGATACACGATATCTTTTACATAACCCCATAGAAAGAAGTCGAGGGTAGTGATATCTAGTGGTAACCCTAACCCATAGTAAGTTCATATTGTTTACATTATACGCTCATCCTATTCTTCCTGTCATTTTGTATCTGTAAGACACAACACAACTTTTACACCATCGTCTTCTCTGATACATGCATTCACGCTAGCTCGTAGGAGCTAGCAATTTAATGTAGCGTTGGTTAATGTCATAAATAATATTACTCGAAGTGCCAAAGTGAATATTGTGTGGGTATGGTGTGGCGTGCGGTGGCCGGAAGCGGGGGAGTGCTCGACCGGAAGGGTGCTTGGCCGGAAGGGTGCTCGACCGGAAGGGCCAGCAGATCGGCCTCTCTCTAGTGGTGACCAGGAACGGTGTGGACGCGAGTTTTGGCAGCTCCCGGTGTTAATGAATTGGACGCACGTGGAAGAGGAGAAACCAGGATTTAGCGGCGCCTATGAAAAGCGGTAAGTGAGATAGCTTTTTCTAACCACAAGCTATTTTAGCACTGGAAACTGAGATCTGATTAAAAAAAAAGCTACTGGAAAAACAGAGAGGAGTCTGTTGTTTTTTTTATCACGTACCGCAAGACAAATTAGGATATGGCGACGAGACTACGAACAAGCGAAGCGATCAGGGCATTTACCGGTGAAGGTAATGTCGCTTGGCTGCGAAAAGTCCGGCTGGTCGCAAGCTTACAGAAGATAGAAAATGTGGCTGGCCTCATGGCACTGTACCTCGAGGGGGACGCGTTGGTACTCTTCCTTGAGTTGGATGAACACAGCCAAAGAGATGCGCAAAAGATTGAGAGGCGCATGATGGAAGTGTTCGCAGAGGGACCGTTAGCCGCTTTCGCTAAGCTGGCAAGAATTAGATGGAACGGTGAACGCGTTGACATTTTCGCAGCGGAAATACGGCGATTGGCCATGTTGGCTGGATATCAGGTGGAATGCGAACGCACGGTGCGGTTGGCGTTCATAAATGGATTTCCAGACGACATAGCGGTGAAACTGCAGCAAGTCCCGGGTTACAAAGAAATGGAAATGTGTTCACTGGTGGAACAAGCCCGGATCATAGCAGAAGATGCCAAGAAGAGTGTCGCGGCGATAGCAACTACAAAGGCTCAAGACAGCTGGCAGCGAAATGGTGAAAGGGAGGCAACCACGGCACGCGGTCGCCCACGAACGTTTAGAGGTCGTTGTTTTAGGTGCCAGGGCCCGCACATGGCTAGAGACTGTAGAGAGTCAAGGCCGGAAATAATATGCTACCGGTGTAAGCGACCAGGCCACATCGCTACTAACTGCGACCAGGGAAACGATCCAAGGGGAACTACTGCGCCGGTAGTTGCCCCTTACGAGTAGAGGCGCTGTCCGTGGTGGAAGTCTTCGTGAGGGGAATCCCACAGCGAGCCCTCGTGGACACGGGCTGTACGACGACACTGGTGACCGCGGGGGTGGCGCAGAGGTGGAAAGGGAAGAGCAGCGTAAGGGCAGTTGACGGCAGGAAAATTGAATGCCGAGGTCGCAGCGAGATGGAAATAGCGGTACGGGGAAGGAAAATAAGGCTTTCTGCCATCGTAGTAGACATCGTGGTGGATGGGATCGGCGTGGTTATGGGCATGGACGCAATTGGCCGTCTAGGAGGCGTCACAGTGAACAACGTCGGTGTGTCGTTTGGCGGCGCTGCATCGGTATGCGCTGTGAGTACGCGACAGGAGAACCAGAAGGCCCACGAGGAGAAATACCCCGCTTAGACTGTGCAGGACAAAGACTTCAAGGCCGTGTTCCATGGGCAGCGATGGGTTGTTGAGTCGTACTGGAAGGGAGAACCACCAACACTGAAGACCAAAGTGGGCTGCTATCAACACACATTGAAAGGAAACATTAGGAGCGAGAGGTAGAGAGATGGATTGAAGAGGGCATACTGCTTCCCTGGAAAGAGGAGGTGAAGTGCGGAGTATTGCCGTTAATGGCGGTGGCGCAACCAACGAAGAACAAGGTGAGGCCGGTGCTGGACTTTCGGGAGCTGAACGAGCACGGGTGGCGAGGTCAGGTATGTCTGTGGGGAAACCCTGCGTGAGTGGAGACGCATGACGGGGTGTTCAGCAATCGTAGATCTAAAGTCGGCATACTTGCAATTGCATATAGATGAGAAGCTCTGGCAGTATCAGCTGGTCAGGTATAAGGGCCGGACATATTGCCTGACCAGGCTCGGTTTCGGGCTCAGCTCCGCACCGAAGATCATGGCGGCGGTCCTCAAGACCATTCTGGGAAAGGCCGACAAGATGAAGAGAGCCACTAACTCCTACATTGACGACATCCTAGTGGACGAGTCTGTGGTGTCGGCGGCGGAGGTCACGAGCCATTTACAGGGGTATGGACTGGCTGCGAAGCCGTCAGAAGCGTTGGAGGGCGGAGCCGCGCTGGGACTTAGGCTACGGCGAGACAGGACGGGCGTCTTGGTATTCCAGAGGGGAAATGAAGTTCCAGAACTGGGCCCAAGTATGAGTAGGCGGGAGCTTTTCTCGGTGTGTGGAAAGTTGGTGGGTCACTACCCGATTGCTGGGTGGCTCCGGACGGCATGCAGCTATGTCAAGAGACGAGTGGGAGAGAGGACGGTGGCCATGATGCAGGAGATCGTGGGGAGGGTGAAGGCCGACGACCCAGTGCGGGGACGCTGGTATGTTCCCAAATCGCAGAGCGGGACCGTATGGTGCGATGCCAGCAGCATAGCGCTGGGTGTCACGTTGGAGATAGGAGGTGTTGAGGTCGAGGATGCAGCCTGGCTTAGGAAGAAGGACGACTGCAACCACATCAATGTGGCCGAACTGGACGCAGTGTTGAGAGGAGTGAACCTCATCTTGAGGTGGGGACTGCGCACCATCGAGATACGCACCGACTCGGCTACTGTACTCGGATGGGTGAGATCAGTGCTCACCAGTGAGGAGAGGGGCGGCGGAGATGCTGATAAAGCGCCGCCTGGGAACTTTAGGAGAGCTGGCCACCGAGTTCGACCTGAGGCTGAGCGTAGTTTTCGTGCCCTCAGAGAAAAATAGGGCGGACGTCTTAACTAGGGTGAAGAAAGCCTGGATGGAAGCGCCGGAGGAGGTAGAAGATGAGATAGCTGCCGTGTGTCGGCTGACCGAGTCGGATCTGAAAGGGTTGCATGACATGCACCACATGGGAGTGGATAGGAGCATGTTCCTAGCCAGGAGAATCGACTCGGACGTTAACAGACACAGTGTTCAAAGGGTGGTTAGAGGCTGCGTCCGATGTCAGTCCATTGATCCCGCCCCGGGTGTACACGAAACGGGAAGCCTCCCGGTGGATCGCGACTGGAAGCGATTGGCAGTGGATGTAACGCACTACCGACAGGGAACGTACCTCTCGATGGTCGACTGTGGACCAGGACGGATGGCGATATGGAGGGAGATGAAGACTGGAACGGCCGAGGAAATCATGCGGACGTTGAGAGAGGTGTTCTTGGAGCGGGGCCCTGTGGACGAACTGCTGATGGACAACAGCGCAGCGTTCCGCTCGGAGGCGCTGAGGGAGATGCTCGATGGATGGAAGGTGGACCGTTTCTTCAGAGCAGCGCACAGGCCGAGCGGGAATGGAATTGTGGATCGACACCACCGGACGATCAAGGCAATGGCGGAGCGGGGCCATATCTCACCAATGGAGGCAGTGTTCTGGTACAACATGTCCCCTCGGGTGGGACAGGTCGAGGAATCGGTGCCACACAGAGCAGTATTCAGATACGAGTGGCGGCACCCGTGCACGCCACCACAACGGCCAGTGGGGAGAGAGAGTGCATTCGTGCAGGTGGGCGAAGAAGTCTGGGTTAAACCCCCAGATGCACGTTGCATATCTCAATGGGGAAGCGGAACGGTGACGGCCGTAAATTCCCAGAACAATGTGTCCGTGGACGGAGTACCACGTCATGTTCTGGATGTCCGTAGAATCACTGTGTCAACGGACTCCGAGGAAGAGGAAACCCAAAGTGTCGCCCCAACACTGCGGAGATCGCAAAGAAGTCGCAAACCACCAACCTGGACAGCAGACTTTCATATGCAGAAGGACGAGGGGGAAATTGATCCTTGAGATCAGGGGGGCGTGTGGGTATGGTGTGGCGTACGGTGGTCGGAAGCGGGGGAGTGCTCGACCGGAAGGGCCAGCAGATCGGCCTCTCTCTAGTGGTGACCAGGAACGGTGTGGACGCGAGTTTTAGCAGCTCCCGGTGTTAATGAGTTGGACGCACGTGGAAGAGGAGAAACCAGCAATGGGATTTAGCGGCGCCTATGAAAAGCGGTAAGTGAGATAGCTTTTTCTAACCACATATTGTTATTAATAAATAAACGTTGTTAACAACTCAATCATGGCATTATTCTTTTCATCAAAACTACCATGCAAAGAATACCACTTATCCGCTACACCTAACCTAACCCAAACCCAGCGCTAATCTAACCCAACCCCAACACTCATCTAACCCAACTCTAACCTAACTTTAACCCCAACCCAACACTAACCTAACCTAACCCAACCCTAACGAAACCCTAACCCTAACCATAACCTAACTAACCCTATCCCTAACCTAACCCAAAACCTAACCTAAACCCAACCCTCACCTTTTCTTAGAGATACAGAGTTGATATTTTACTGCTACTTTTTGATTTACCATCGATTAAATACGATTGGAACTGTCTGAATGTATTAAATTATATCAGGGACTTTTAACGTATGACACCGGTACGAGAGTTGAAACATTCCCAACGACACCGAGTACCTGCTGTCTTCGTGGATTGGCAGTATCGGTAGAGGGTCGGACGCCATGCTTTCCAGTATAGTTACGTCCCTTTACGATCTGAGTTCAAATCCCGCCGAGGTTAACTTTGCCTTTCATCCTTACGGGGTCGATAAAATAAAGTACCAGTAATGAACTGGGTAATTGCTGGCCTTGTGCCTAAAGTAGAAACAATTATAACTTTGGCACTACAACGCTATTAGATGTCAGTCCAGTGGAAAACAGGCGAAGGTGACGTCACTCGTCAACATCGTTTATTTCCGTATTACTACCACGCGTATGTGGAGTTTTCACGCGTTTTTTTTTGAGAGAGAGGTAAGATGAGAGAGAGATGCTTTATAACCATGACTTGTTTTCTAATTTGGCCCTTTTAAGTCTTCCCTCTCTCTCTCAACTTATCCCTCTTATACAGTTTCTCTCTCAACATATCACATGTCCATACCATCTCAGTCTTCTCTCCCACACAATACAACTTATCCCTCTCATACACAGTTTCTCTCTCAACACATTACATGTCCATACCATCTCAGTCTTCTCTCCCACACACTACGAATTATCCCTCTTATACCCAGTTTCTCTCTCAACTCATCACATGTCCATACCATCTCAGTCTTCTCTCCCACACACCATAACTTATCCCTCTTATACCCAGTTTCTCTCTCAACACATCACATGTCCATACCATCTCAGTCTGCTCTCCCACACACTACAACTTATCCCTCTCATACACAGTTTCTCTCTCAACACATCACATGTCCATACCATCTCAGTCTTCTCTCCCACACACCACAACTTATCCCTCTTATACCCAGTTTCTCTCTCAACACATTACATGTCCATACCATCTCAGTCTTCTCTTCCACACACTACAACTTTTCCCTCTTATACCCAGTTTCTCTCACAACTCATCACATGTCCATACCATCTCAGTCTTCTCTCCCACACACTACAACTTATCCCTCTTATACACAGTTTCTCTCTCAACACATCACATGTCCATACCATCTCAGTCTTCTCTCCCACACACTACAACTTATCCCGCTTATACCCAGTTTCTCCCTCATCTCACCACATGTCCATACCATCTCAATCTTCTCTCCCACACACCACAACTTATCCCTCTTATACACAGTTTCTCTCTCAACACATCACATGTCCATACCATCTCAGTCTTCTCTCCCACACACCACAACTTATCCCTCTTATACCCAGTTTCTCTCTCAACACATCACATGTCCATACCACCTCAGTCTTCTCTCCCACACACTACAACTTATCCCTCTCAGATACAGTTTCTCTCTCAACTCATCTTTGCGTGGTCATTCACGCACATTGACATTGCACATCCAAACTGAGCATGCTTGCCTCATTTCTCTCCAGCCGTCGCATATCCTCTGCAGTTGCTGCCCATGTCTCACTACCATGCAGCATTGCGCTCCTCACACAGGCATCATATAACCGGCCTTTCGTACGCATGGGGAGAAACCCTTCTTTGTCAGCAGAGGAAGCAGCTCCCTAAACTTCTTCCAAACCGTCCTTATTCCAGATACTAGGGCCTCGGAGCACCCTCTTCCATTGCTCATCTGATCACCTAGATATTATCTACTTTTAGATTCAGAATAACAGCTCCAACCTAGAAAAGTGCATGCCTTGTATTGTGCTACTGGGACGTCTGCTAGAAAGTTCGAAAGACTTGCTTAAGACATTCTACCATTCTTATAGTGAGTATTACAATATTACCAGATTCTTTTACTGGTTTCAGTCATTAGACTGTGGCCATGTGGGGGCACTGCGTTGATTTATTTGTCTCTATCCATAATCACTAACTCAATTACACACAGTTTATATATTAAGACAGGGGGGGGGGGAGAAAAAATGGCTTCACTTGTGCTTTCAACAAATTTATTTTCTTCACAAAATCCCAAAAGAATTTTTTTCCGGATTAAAAAAAATTTTTTTCTTAAAAAAAATTATCTTATAAATTAAGTTGTTTGGTATGTGTATATATATATAGATATATATGTATGTGTATATGTATGTATATGTGTGTATGTGTCTGTATGTGTTTATGTGTACATATATGTATATATATATGTATGTATATATATATATATATGTATGTGTGTGTGTATGCCTCTCTCTATATATGTATATATATATATATGTATGTGTGTATGTGTGTGTGTGTATGCATGTATGTGTGAACGGAGGTATATATACGGACATATGTATATGTGTGTGTATGTGTGTGTGTGTGTATACACGTGTATGTGTGTGTGTGTGTGTATGTGTGCGTGTATGTGTATATATGTATATTTAGTTATGTATCTTTATGTGTATATGTATGTATGTGTATGTATGTATATGTATGTATGTGTATATATGTATATATATATATATATGTGTGTATGTGTGTATATATATATATATATATGTGTGTGTATGTGTGTATATGTATGTGTATGTATGTATATGTATATATGTATATATATATATATATATATATATATATATACCCATGTGGAGGTATGAGTACATATTCGCGTGTGTACGTATGTGTATATGTGTTTTTATATGTGTCTATATGTTTTTGTGTATGTATGTGGATGTATTTGTACATGGGTGTGTGATTGATGGTGTGTGCCTATATATTCTTACACATGCCCGTGTGTCTATGTACGTATATACGCACATATGTGGATGGACGTAGAAAAATTCTTCAGAAAAAAAAAATTATTTACGAACTTGGCAGGTACGATTTGCCTGTGACCATTCTCAACACAAAAGCAATACTAAAAGCTTTTTCCCCTGAATAAAGGAATTTTTCGAGAATGACCGGGGCAGGCCGCACTTGCTACATTTCTCCCCACCCAACCCTACTCACCGTCTCAACTCATTACTGCTATTAACACTTTTTCAACACACCTACACCCATACACTTATTAAAGGGGGAGAAAAGAAACCCCCACCACACCACAGACATGTTAAATCCCTATATATAGAACAACACACCACATACACATCAGTTTGACAAGCGCACCTCAGCGTGAAAGGTCGTTCTAAAAACGAAACAATACCTCCTACGTTAACCAAGAACTCCTAAGACCTAACCAACAACCAACAACTTAATTTATAAAATAATTTTTTTTAAGAAAAAATTTTTTTCTAATCCGGAAAAAAATTCTTTTAGGATTTTGTGAAGAAAATAAATTTGTTGAAAGCACAAGTGAAGCCATTTTTTCTTCCCCCCTGTCTTAATATATATATATATATATATATATATATATATATATATATATATATATATATATATATATATATATATATATATATGTATATATATGTATATATATACATATATATGTATATATATATATATATATATATATGTATATATATATATATATATATGTATGTATATATATATATATATGTATATATATATATATATATAATCCTTAGTCACTTTATAATCCTTAGACACTTTATTTCACATTGCTCCATATATAATCCTTAGTAATATATTGATATTTGATTATCTCTATACACATGTGTATGTGTATTAACATGCATATAAAAGTGTTATAGGTTTTTTATGATTGTATATATGTCTGTATGTATATATGAGCGATGCGGGAAGACGCACGCAAATATTTATTTATACATATATATGTGTATATATATATATATGTATATCTATGTGTGTGGGTAAGAGATATGTTGCTTAACCACGCAGTTTTGATTGCAGATATGCATAATTTTAACAGAATGTTAAATGCATGAATGGTAACCATATAAATGAAGACATGAATGTTAATCGTATATATTTATGTATATATACTGTGAACTTTTTTATAACACAAGGAATGTATAGCAGTGATTAAGAGAAATCGTCTGCGTTTTATATGTCTATATTGTTGACTTGAGTAAATATATTTTCAGGACGTGCGCATATATATATATATTTGTGTGTCTTTGCCTAAGATACTGATTTCTCTAGCATTTTGGTTGATTAAACCCAAATTTTGGTATATTGATCTCAAGTTTTAAACTAAACATGTAGTCATTATTGAACAATGTTTAATTTCTCATATTATATATTTATGTCGAATTCATGAATATTAATATTTATATTTTTATTATTCATTTCATATAAATTGTTAACTCAACTTAATATGACATGACGTAAAGTTTTTCATTATTTCCCCCTCTCTCTATATAATATTTCTCTCTCGTGAGTTTTCCTATCTGTCTGATGACTTAATATCTCTCTGTTGCTTTCCTCTGTTTTTCTTATTTCTTATTTTTTCCTTTTTTCTTTCTTTCCTCCTGTCTTTATTTATCTCTTTCTTTTTTCTCCATGCATCTCTCTCTCTCAGATACGTTTTTTCTTTCTCTCTCTCCGTCTTTCTCTTTCTCTCCGTCTTTTTCTAATTGTCCTTAACACTATGACTTATTAAAATAATATAAACAACTCACTATCCGGATGGCTTCCAAAAATAATGGTTGCATTTTAATAGGGTACGTCAAAGCTTATTTGTAAAACTGTTATATATTGTATTTTGTCTGATGAAGGCATACCATAATTTAATTTGGTATCCCTGAAATATGTATAATGAAATAAATATGGTTTTATAAATATAGTTTCCATTTATTAATATCGTATGTATATATATATATATATACCCAGATGTCACTAAATCTCTTTCTCTCTCTAACAGACCTCACTCTGTCATGTCTGACTGTCTCGCTGACCCATCCCAATACCGATGTCCAGCTCTCCATTCTCTACATCATCCTACTGATGGTCAAAGAACCAGTTATTAGACTATCCCTGTCAAAGGGCAAAGGAGCTCTTAAGAGTCAATGGCCATCCAAAATCACCGGGAGAGATGACCCCTTAGCCTTTGTCAAGGCAGAATTCTAGGAGAAGGTAAACTCTGATATAACACCTGCAACCCTGATGGTATCCAATGATGTTGACTTGTTCTTCTTTTTGGTAAATATCATCTTGGTTAAGAAAGTGGGACTGGCTTTGTGCAGTGCCTTGGCTCACTATAAAAGCTTCACGGCACAGGTATTGCTTTATATCTGGAGATCTCTCTGCACTTGTCATCACGGGGTACAATGGGCCCAGCACTATGTGTCAGTAATTGTCACAAGTGTAGTGTTTGTACCAGAGTTTTCAAATCGCTAGCTGGACTAAAAAGTCACACTCGTTCAGCGCATCAGTATGGGTTCTCCTACATGGATATAAAGTTATGGCCGTACTCGAAAACGAGTTGGCAGCCACCATGTATGTATATATGTATGTATGTGTGTGTGTATATATATATATATATGGAGGCACATGGCTTAATAGTTAGAGCATTGGCCTTGCAATCGAAAGGTTGTGAGTTCAATTCTCAGACCGGGTGATGTGTTGTGTCCTTGAGCAAGACACTTTATTTCACATTGCTCCAGTTTACTCAGCTGTAGAAATGAGATGATAGGCACTGGGGTCCCTATCATTCCACTGTAAAGTGGTCGTGGAGGTGCCACAGCAAAAAAGTACCCAGCACTCACTGTAAAGTGGTCGTGGAGGTGCCACGGCAAAAAAGCACCCACCACTCACTGTAAATGAGGTTGGTGTTAGGAAGGGCATCCAGCTGTAGAAATCAAGCCAGAATCAGTTGCCGTCCCACCCTTGCAAGCAGGGAAAAGCGGACGTAAAATGATGATGATGATGATGATATATATATATATATACATATATATATATATATATGTATATATATACATATATAATGCCGGGTTCTTCTACGTGGAAAAGTCGTTCTTGTCTTGTCTGTTGCTGTTTCTGGCACTCCTCGTCAAGCTGGTGCTCGCCGTGCCGCCCGTAGGAAGAAGGGTGGGTGCCATACGGAACGGCTGGGTGAGGGGTCACAGAAATCCCCCCTTGGGTCACCCCCGAAGAGATGGAACTCCTCTGAAATACCTAAATACTCGGCAATATATATATAAACCCAGACACGTTCCATCATCCATTTTTCTAAAAAAATAAATCATACACACAACACCAGCATCAACAGTTTTCCAAGAGATGTCAACATGAATAGACCTGTTATTTTTATCTAAAGACATTTTTTCCAATTAAAACCCTGCCCGTCCCCTCAATCTAACTTATTTCTCATTCTTTCTTCTGATGAAGGACTAGCGTCCGAAATGTTAAGACCCTCTTCCTGCTATATCAAGCGTTAACCTAATATATCCCTTCCATATACTGTACTGATTGTGTTGTTATTTCTGTTTACCTTTTACATATATATATATACATACACACACACACACACACACATATATATATATATATATATATATATATTTTTTTTTATTTTTTATTTTATAGAAGGAGCTTCTACAGGACTAGTACTGTTTCATTCAGATGAAATCTTACTTTAAAAATTTTACTCTGCCATGTATTGAGTACCTTACTTACTGTGGTTATCCCCGACTCAACCCGGGACCTACGTATATATATATATATATATATATATATATATATATATATATATATATATATATATATATATGTATTATTATGTAATAAACAACATAAGGCAATTATTCCATTTACCAGTGGTTTCTTAAAAGCAAAAGGTTTTGCTTTCAATCCTCAGAATGAAAAAATCCTGGTTTGTTTATTGAATTTGGATTTTAAAAAACAAAAATGCAATCTATATGAAAGTGAGGCTGGAGAAGGAAGAAGGAAAGGAAAAATAAAATAAAACTACACATGCAAACACACACACAAAAACACAAAAGCATACATACACACACATACATATATATATATATATATATATATATATATATATATATATATATATATATATATATATATATATATATATATATATATATATATATATATATAAAGAAAAAGGGATGAAATCGAAAATGCAACTGAAGTCTTATTTTTTAAAAAAATATATATATTTATTTGGTTCCTTTACCGGTTTCGCAGTTCTTCTGCTTTTCAAAAGGTGAGTTGAGATGGAGGGTCTGTGGTTTTTCTCACATCTGGTTGGTCTCTAAATGTTACTTGTTTTATATGGAAAAACTGGCTCGAAAACCAGGTTTTTCGAGAAGTAATTTGATTGGTTTGTCAATAATTATAATAAATTTCGCGCCAGTTCGCGTTACAATAGTTCTTCAAATAAGAGAGGGGGGGGGGGGTTGTCACAGGTTGTTTTTTCATATATGAGTGTTTGAATTTCTTTTTACTTGAAATTCAAGGTACGTCCAATATTCTATCATATATCTCAACACACAACCCAAGAAATGCGGAAGCTTACAACACTATTCACAATAACATCCCACTACTAAAACAAAACCCAAGAATGAAAAAAGCCCTTGAAACACACAAAATAATCAAAAGCAAAAGACAACCAAAATCACTGAAAACATTACTCACCAATGCCAAATTACCTACCACAAACCCACAACCAAGTATCAAAAAATGTGGTCGCTCTAATTGTGGAACCTGCACTCACCTCATTGAAGGCAACACGTATACATTTAAATCAGGACAAAATTTTACTGTAAAAAATCACTTCACTTGCTCATCAAAAAATCTAATTTATGCCATTAAATGTAAAGGATGCAATGAAGATTATATAGGACAAACTAAACTCACACTCAGAAACAGAATGACAGTTCATCGCCAACAATTACGAGATCCAACCACGAGACAAATACCACTAAGTGCACATCTAGACATTTGCGCAAGTAATAAGACACCCAAATTCCAAGTCTTCCCATTTTACCTTTGCGCTAACAATACAACAGAACAAATGCGAATAAATAAGGAAAATATGTTTATTCAAAAATATAGACCAACATTAAATAAGGTTTAATATACATTATGTCAACACCACAATATGACATACACACACACACATAACACCTACTTT
>OZ024747.1:93899212-93904212 GCA_964016885.1 Eledone cirrhosa
TCTCTTTCTCTCTATATATAACCAGAATGGTTGCATTTTTTAAGGGTATGTCAATATTTATTTATAAAACTAACCTATATTATATTTTATCTGATGAAAGCGCACCATAGTTTGCTCTGGTGGCCCTTGAAATATGTATAATGAAATAAATATGGTTTTATAAATATAGTTTCCATTTGTTAATATATTGTATAATATATTGTATATATATATATATATATATATATATATATGTGTGTGTGTGTGTATATATATATCATCATCATCGTTTAACGTCCATGTTCCACGCTTGCATGGGTTTGGACGGTAATTTTCCCACTTGAGGCAAGATTGGTTGTCTTGCTCGTATAGGACTGTCTGGCGGGTTTTCTACGGCTGGATGCCTTCCCTAACACCAACCACATTTACAGTGTGGAACTGGGAGGTTTTTACCGTGTTACCTACACGCCCACATTACAGCGTGGACTGTGTGTTTTTTTGTCGTGACACCTACACGACCTCATTTGTTTCGGACTGGATGTTGTGGTAGCAACATAACTTTACATTGAAAGGAGTGGTGTGGATGGGGTGGGGGTAGTGGGACGGGGGTGTATTTTGTTAGAGGTGCCTACTGACTGTAGTAGGTTTCACTTTGTACTTAGGTAAGGCAGGTCTTCTGTATTACTGTGTAGCGCCAAAGGTCTCGGTCCAGTGACATTGTCTTGGAGAGGTGTGTGTGAGGTCTGAATTTATCAAGCCGTCCCAGGTTTTTCTGGGTCTGCCTACTCAGTGGCTACCGTCTATTTTTATTGCCCTGCACTTTTTTATACAGCTGTCGTCTTTCATATATATATATATATATATATATACACACATATATATATATATATATATATATATATATATATATACACACACATATATATATATATATATATATATATATATATATATATATATATATATATATATATATATATATATATATATATATATATGCGTATATATATATATATATACATATATACATACATATATATATACACACCTCACATATATACACACAATAGAATGCATCACACCACTTCAATTGTGCTATTCTTGAATATATATATTCACTAAAATAATAATAATAATAATAATTCATTATTATTAACTTTCACCCCACATAATATATTTTTTAAACAATCACTGTAAAATATGCAACATCTTCACAATATTTGTTCTCTTCTTTCTCTCTCTCCCTCCCCCACTTTCTCTCTCTGTCTCCCTTTATATATATATATATATATATATATATATGTGTGTGTGTGTGTGTGTGTAGCATATAGAAATATGTATATATATATATGATAATGATAATGAAAATTGTTGTGTACAGTGCTCAGGTGCACTACAACTCATCAAAGGTGCATGTATGGTACATAGAATAATGTACAAATGTCAGGAAAGTGAACAGTGTATGAGTCATGATATACATGTGTGTGTATATGGAGGGGGGATATCAGCTGTAGTGTTGGCGAATCTCGGGAAGCATGGAGGTTTTAAAGAATGCAGTGTCTCGACAGCTAAGAACTGACGCAGGTAGTTTGTTCCATGGAGGTTTTAAAGAATGCAGTGTCTCGACAGCTAAGAACTGACGCAGGTAGTTTGTTCCATGGAGGTTTTAAAGGATGCAGTGTCTCCACAGCTAACAACTGATGCAGGGAGTTTGTTCCATGGAGGTTTTAAAGAATGCAGTGTCTCGACAGCTAAGAACTGATGCAGGGAGTTTGTTCCATGGAGGTTTTAAAGAATGCAGTGTCTCAACAGCTAACAACTGACGCAGGTAGTTTGTTCCATGGAGGTTTTAAAGGATGCAGTGTCTCGACAACTAACAACTGATGCAGGGAGTTTGTTCCATGGAGGTTTTAAAGGATGCAGTGTCTCAACAGCTAACAACTGATGCAGGGAGTTTCTTCCATGCTTCAGCAACTGTGAGTGTGAAGGAATGTTTCTGAAAGTCATGGGAGTTGTGCTGTTTTCTGACATTGTTGGCATGTCCATGTGGAATTCAAAAAGGTGCTCAGGGTTGTTGTTGGCAAGATGGTTGTATATCTGTATGTATTACATATTTATATCATCATCATCATAGTTTTTATGTCTGTTTTTCCAAGCTAGCACTAGCATGGGTTGGATGGGTCCTTCTCAGCACAGCTTCTCTCCTCTTGTCGTGGTCCTACATTATCTCCTCTGTGAGTCTCAGCTGATTTGAGGTCAGCTCTCATCACCTCTGCCCAGGTCTTTCTATGTCTACATCTACTGCAGCTTCCTTCCGCTGGGAAACATCACATGTCTATACCAGTGCAGTCTCCTCTCCTACACACTACATCTGATCCCTCTTATACCCAGGTTTTCCTCTACTGCAGCTTCCTGACACTTCTTCACCCAACAGTCACCATCCATACACATCACATGTCTATACCAGTGCAGTCTCCTCTCCTACACACTACATCTGATTCCTCTTATACCCAGTTTCTCCCTCAACTCATCCGAGCTTTACCTATCTCTGGTGATGGTGGTGGTGATGATGGTGGTGGTGATGATGATGGTAATGGTGATGTTGGTGGTGGTGTGGATAAATATGATCTCACCATCCAATTAATGCCCCCCCCCCCTACACACTACCTCACATAGAATGGTTTCATTGTCTACAGAAATGGTTCCACTAGTCTATGAATTGTGTAGTTGTGTATATATATACATACATACATATATATATATATATATATATATATATATATATATATATACATATATATATATGTATATATATATGTATATATATATATATATATATGTATATATATGTATATATATATATGTATATATATATATATATATACATATATATATGTATATGTATATATATATGTATATATATATATATATATGTATATATACACAAACGTATACATACAGGAGACAAGCCATACCACTGTGATATCTGTGGTAAATCCTTCTCTGTCAGTATTGCCGTCACTAGACACAAACGTACCCATACAGGAGACAAGCCATACCACTGTGATATCTGTGGTAAATCATTTTCTGAAAGTGGTAACTTAACTTGCCACAAACATATACATACAGGAGAAAAGCCATATCACTGTGATATCTGTGATAAATCATTCTCTCAAAGTAGTCACTTAATTACACACAAACGTATACATACAGGAGACAAGCCATACCACTGTGAAATCTGAGGTAAATCATTCTCTCGAAGTAGTCAATTAATTACACACAAACATACACATACAGGAGACAAGCCATACCACTGTGATATCTGTGGTAAATCATTCTCTGAAAGTGGTACCTTAACGAAACACTTACGTACCCATACAGGAGACAAGCCATATCACTGTGATATCTGTGATAAATCATTCTCCGTTTCAAGTAGTTTAACTAGACACAAATATACCCATACAGGTGAGAAACCATAACAAAGTCATATCTCATTATCTCAAAATGGTGAATTAATTAAACACATATACATTCATATGAGTGAGAAGACGTACCACTGTGATATAGGGGAAAAATTATTCTCTTTCATTGCTACAATAACTACATAGAAACATATATATATATACTTGAGAAAAGCCATATCACTGTAATATTTGTGGTAAATTATCATCTGCATATTCATCAAAATAATTTGAAATATTTGTTTTTTTCTTTCTTCCCTTTTTCTCTCTTTCCTTTCACTATCCAGGAGAAACTTGAACCGTTAAGGTATCATTCCTGGCTATGTCACTATTTATAAAATAAACTTTTATCGGATGAGAGCGTACCAAAGTTTTGGTACCCTTGAAATATATATAATAGAATAAATATGGTTTTATAAATATAGTTTCCATTTATTAATATCATTGATATATATATGTATGTATATATATATATATATATATATATATATATATATATATATATATATATATATATATATATATATAGAGAGAGAGAGAGAGAGAGAGAGATTTGCAAGAGATGTCAACATGAAAGGACCTGTTATTTTTATCTAAAGACATTTTTTCCAATTCCATCCCACCCGTCCCCTTTATCTTATTTCTCATTCTTTCTTCTGATGAAGGACTAGCGTCCGAAACGTTAAGACCCTCTTACTGCTATATCAATCGTTAACCTAATATATCCCTTCCATATACTGTACCGATTCTGTTGTTATTTCTGTTTACCTTTTATTTATATATATATATATATATATATATATATATATATATATATATATATATATATATATATATATATATATATAGTATGTATGTATATATACTATATGTATATTGGTGTGTTTTTCATTATGTATTTTCCCCTTCCTAAATGCTACTCTCTATCATGCACCCTATATTGAGTACTACATTCTTGTCAACATCACAGCTGCCAGCTACAGTTGTAAGCTGCAAAGTAGAAATTTTAATCACGATTAGGTGTAGATTATATACATTATTTATTTATACACACCTCTCTAACTATATATACACACACACACACATATATATATACACACACACACACACACATATATATACATACTCACACACACACACATATATATATATATATACACACCACACATATATATATATATACACACACACAAATATATATATACACACTTATATATATATACACACACACACAAATATATATATACACACACGCAATCAAATGCTGTGTGCTGGAAAGGCGGTTGCGTTGGTATGGACATGTGATGTGTATGAAGGATGACAGCTGCATAAAAAGGTGCAGAGCACTAGAAGTCAATGGAAACCGCGGAGTGGGGAGATCCAAGAAGACCTGGGATGAGGTGATAAAAGCCAACCTTACCCAATTACACCTCTCAAAGGCGATGACACACGACCGTGACCTCTGGCGTCATGCAGTAATACAGAGTACCCGACCTCCCATGGGTACAAGCTGAAGCATATAGACAATATGCCCCCACACCCTCCCACTGGAAAGTGGTT
>OZ024747.1:93911712-93931712 GCA_964016885.1 Eledone cirrhosa
CTGTGCTCCCGCAAAGGGTGCTCTATGCCTTGGCCAACCAGGCCTGAAACCCAGGTTAATTAGACTGTCGTTTTCAAACTCAACTGAGGCACGTTCATACCTTGTAGCCTCTGATAAAGCTAGGCGTGAAAGTCGGATTGCTTTCCGAACACGTCCTGGTCTTCCACCTGATGTCCGCCCAAAGTTGCGTGCTGCAGCTTCCCTAAACCGCAGCTCGGCAGAACATGAAAGCTTCAGCCTACGAGATGATGGGCAGATATGGAAGTTTGTTAAGGCTGGCGAATCATGGAAAAGAGACACCAGCTGGTCTGAAAACACTGTACCCACAACAACTGACAATAAAGAAACTGAAAAAACTCTGGGAAACTAAATCAGAACAACCTGCCATCCCCTGCACATAATCATAGACTGGAATCAAAGTACAAATTGTTGTCCTTGAATGCACGTAGTCTATGCAATAAGATTCATCTTTTTGACTCCTACGTCAAAAGTATCAACCCGGACTTCATTACAGTCACGGAAACTTGGGCACATCCCTTACTCTGTGATGGGGTTTTCAGCATGACTTGCTACAACCTGTTTCGTAAAGACCGTATTAATCGTGGTGGTGGTGGTGTAATGGTCTACGTTCGGTCAAATCTGTCGGCAATTCCTTGTGCTGATTTGAACCAATCACAGCAGGAAGTTTTTTTCTGCGATATACGTATGACCATGTCAACACTGCTACTTGGAGTCGTTTACCGTCCCCCAAATTACCATCAGGACACTCAACTTTGTGATATCCTCAGAGATGTTGCCAGGAAGACAGCCACTTATGTTTTCATTGCAGGTGACTTCAATCACCCTGAGATTGACTGGGAGACCTTTCGTTGGCCGCCAAGTGCAAATGACTTCCTTGAGCTGGTGCTGGACTCGAGTTGGTCCCAGGTGGTCACCTCCCCAACGAGAGGTGACAACACTTTGAACCTACTCTTCACCACTACTCCTGAAACGGTCATTAGTGTTACTGGTGAGGAACCTTTAGGTGACTCTGATCATGCTATGATCATTGCCAATCTATCCCTCATGGGCAGTAACAAGAACCACAACCATCTCCAAACTGCTCACTTTGACTGGAATAAAGCAGACTGGAACTGTTACTGCACCGAGTTGCAACGGCCAAACTGGCTTGAGTTCTACGACTCTCGAGATGTCAACACTGTACTCCAGAACATCCTGAGCTCAATATGGACAGCATGTGCAGCATCGGTGCCACGTAAGCGGAAAAAACATCCCAAAAGCGCAATTTGGGAGACTGCAGCAGTCCGTCTTGCCAGAAAAGAACGGCGCAATGCTGAACGTGAGTACAAACTTCACAAATCAGACATTAATAGGAAGAGGCGAAATAGATCGTCCAACCACCTCAAACAGGTGACAAAAAAGGCAGTGCTTCAATTTGAGCAGCACATAGCAACCAGCCCTGACAGTAAGGTGTTCTGGAAGTATGTTCACTCAAAGCAGAGGCCTCACTCTCCAGTTGGTCCTCTTCGCAATCCCCACACAAGCCAGGTTACTGATGACCCCAAGGAATGCGCAGAGCTCATTGCTGAATGCTATTTTCACTATTGAAGACCAGAGTGTACCATCTCCACCACCTATGACACCGGACTCTATTACAACCATGGAATTTACACCTGCAATGCTGCGACGTCACCTAAAAAATAAACACAACCATGCCTCTCCTGGTCTTGATGGTGTTACGTACCTGCTTCTTAAACGTGGTGGGTACTTCCTTCTACACCAGTTATCACGCTTCTTCCAATTCTGTCTGAACAACAGTGCTACTCCAGAACAGTGGAAAACTGCCAGTGTCATTCCTCTGTTCAAAAAGGGTGACCGCACATCACCTGTGAACTATCGTCCAGTCAGTCTTACTAGTTGCATCGCCAAACTGATGGAATCCTGTGTCAGAGAAACACTTTGGAACTTCTGGAGCTCTCACAGTCTTATCCGGCCCTCGCAATTTGGATTTATCCCCAACTCCAGCTGCTGTGATCAACTTATAGAGTTTCTTGAGGACATCACCCGGATCACTGATGGCGGCTCATGGGTGGATATTGTTTACCTTGACTTTGCGAAGGCCTTCAATTCTGTGCCACACAAAAGGCTTATGGCAAAACTCTCTGCAATGGGTGTGAAGGATGATCTTTTTAACTGGTTGAAGTCCTTCATTCTCAGTCGAAGAGAGGTAGTCACGGTTCTGGGACAGCATTCCTCACCATATGAGATGTCATCTGGTGTACCTCAGGGATCTGTTCTTGGCCCCCTTTTGTTTGTGGCATATATTAATGACATAGATGCCAACTTAAGGAATGCCACAGTACTAAAGTACGCAGACGACATCAAGCTGTACCTTGAGATAAAAAGGACAGATCCTGAACACTATAGATCTTGCTTGCAGTCTGACCTGGACACAATGCAACAGTGGATCTCAGACTGGAAACTCAAGCTAGCTGTGGACAAGTGCACCACCATGCATTTTGGGAGTAAAAACCCAGCGTCCACATACTCCCTCCACAGCACTAATATCAAGAAGTCTTCCTGTGAACGTGACCTGGGCATTATGGTCAGCAGCGATTTGCGTTGGACGAGGCACGTCTCTAAAATTGTCAAGAGGGCCGAGGGTGTCTTAGCATCACTCAGCAAGACCTTTGTCAGCCGCTCTCCAGATATCTATTTAAGGCTGTATACAGCTATGGTGCGACCACACTTAGAATTTGCATCACCCGTCTGGAACCCCTATCTTGCTCAGGACATTGACCGCCTGGAAACTGTTCAGAGACGTGCAACCAATGACTACCCTCCATCAGGCATCTACCATACTCTGAGCGCCTTGCTTCCCTGGGCATGGATTCATTGAAGCTCCGACGCCTGGCAACTGACTTGGTAAACACCCACAAAATTGTTAACCATGTTGCCAACAACAACCCTGAGTACCTTTTCGATTTCCATGTGTCTAACACACGTGGACATGCCCACAAAGTAAGAAAACAGCACAGTTCTCATGACTTTCGGAAACATTTTTTCACGCTCAGAGTTGCTGAAGCATGGAACAAACTACTTGCATCAGTTGTTAGCTGTCGAGACACTGCATCCTTTAAGGCCTCCATGCTTCCCGAGATCCGCCAACAGAACAGCTAACACATACACACAAGTACTTCCCTGACATTTGTGTATTATTCTATGTACTATATTGACGAGTTGTAGTGCACCTGAGCACTTTACACAATAATTTCATTATTATTTTATACACAACACCACCAGCTCTCTCTCTCCTTCTCTCTTTGTCTCTCTTTCAATCTATTCTGTCACAACCACTCTCTCTCTCTCTCTCTCTATTTATGAAGGTACCCCAGAAACTCCATATCTCAGGAACCCATGCTCTGATTTACTCGAAACTTGTATATTCCATTTGTATTCCCATTTCAGGGTCAACTTCCTTTCAAGGTATTTTCCCATTATGTGCCCTTTTGGCTGTATTACATTACATTACATAGATATTTTTATCTAAAGGCATTTTTTCGTATTCCAACCCTGCCCGTCCCCTCAATCTATTTTATTTCTCATTCTTTCTTCTGATGAAGGACTAGTGTCCAAAACGTTAAGACCCTCTTCCTGCTATATCAAGTGTTAACCTAATATATCCCTTCCATATACTGTACCGATTGTGTTGTTATTTCTGTTTACCTTTTATATACATATATATAGTTTGTTCCATGGAGGTTTTAAAGGATGCAGTGTCTCAACAGCTAACAACTGATGCAGGTAGTTTGTTCCATGGAGATTTTAAAGGATGCAGTGTCTCGGCAGCTAACAACTGATGCAGGTAGTTTGTTCCATGGAGATTTTAAAGGATGCAGTGTCTCGACAGCTAACAACTGATGCAGGTAGTTTGTTCCATGGAGGTTTTAAAGGATGCAGTGTCTCGGCAGCTAACAACTGATGTAGGTAGTTTGTTCCATGGAGGTTTTAAAGGATGCAGTGTCTCGACAGCTAACAACTGATGCAGGTAGTTTGTTCCATGGAGATTTTAAAGGATGCAGTGTCTCGACAGCTAACAACTGATGCAGGTAGTTTGTTTCATGGAGGTTTTAAAGGATGCAGTGTCCCGACAGCTAACAACTGATGCAGGTAGTTTGTTCCATGGAGGTTTTAAAGGATGCAGTGTCTCGACAGCTAACAACTGATGCAGGTAGTTTGTTCCATTCTTCAGCAACTCTGAGTGTGAAAAAATATTTCCGAAAGTCATGGGAACTGTACTGTTTTCTGACTTTGTGGACATGTCCACATGTGTTAGACACATGGAAATCAAAAAGGTGCTCAGGGTTGTTGTTGGCGAGATGGTTAACAATTTTGTGGGTGTTTACCAAGTCAGTTGCCAGGCATCGGAGCTTCAATGTATCCATGCCCAGGGAAGCAAGGCGCTCAGAGTATGGTAGATGCCTGATGGAAGGTATTCGTTTGGTTGCACGTCTCTGAACAGTTTCCAGGCGGTCAATGTTCTGAGCAAGATAGAGGTTCCAGACTGGTGATGCAAATTCTAAGTGTGGCCGCACCATAGCCATGTACAGCCTTAAATAGATAGCTGGAGAGCGGCTGACAAAGGTCTTGCTGAGTGATGCTAAGACACCCTCGGCCCTCTTGACAATTTTAGAGACGTGATTCGTCCAACACAAATCATTGTTATATATTCACACACTTTTCTACACACACACACACATACAGATACATAATTTACTTTAATGATATCTTGCTGTAGGTAGATGTACAGCCTCCGTAGCTGGTTGCTATGGGCCATCTCTAGGGACGACATCTCCCTAGCAACATCCCAGATGTCGATGTGGACGACGGAAGACCTGAGTTGGCATTGAAAAAGCATCGATAGAAACTGGAACACGTTCTGTCTAGTTGCTGTGGTGGTGGTGATGATGTGGTGGCCTTCATACATTGCTGTGAGGTCATCGAAAGAGATAGTAACTGGGCGAACCACCTGGAAAGAGAAAGACAGAGAGTCTGAGAGGAGGAGTGAAAGTGAGTAAAGGGAAAAGAGGGACAGACATATATATCTATAACCCTTTAGTGTTCAAACCGGCCAAAACTGGCCAGAGTTCTCTACCTCTTTCTGTTGAAACTGGCTGTAACTGGTCACTCAATCTGATGTTAAGGTATTGTTCTCAAAATAAATACTTTCAAAATCTCATAGATTCGATATTATGTGAGATATTATGTGAGGTAAAGCCTTTACTGTGACAATACAATAGAATATATAGAGTAATGTAAATGTTATGTGAGATATTATATGAGGTAAAGCCTTTACTGTGACAATACAATAGTATATATAGAGTAATGTAAATGTTATGTGAGATATTATGTGAGGTAAAGCCTTTACTGTGAAAATACAATAGAATATATAGAGTAATGTAAATGTTATGTGAGATATGTGAGGTAAAGCCTTTACTGTGACAATACAATAGTATATATAGAGTAATGTAAATGTTATGTGAGATATTATGTGAGGTAAAGCCTTTACTGTGAAAATACAATAGTATATATAGAGTAATGTAAATGTTATGTGAGGTAAAGCCTTTACTGTGAAAATATAATAGTATATATAGAGTAATGTAAATGTTATGTGAGATAGTATGTGAGGTAAAGCCTTTACTGTGAAAATACAATACTATATATAGAGTAATGTAAATGTTATGTGAGATATTATGTGAGGTAAAGCCTTTACTGTGAAAATACAAAAGTATACCTCATACCTATAATTGCACACACACACACACATATGTATTAAAAACAATCCTATGTATATAAATGTGACCTGGATGTCATGAGTGATAGATCTGTTGAGTTGGTTCAGTAGAGATATGGTGTGTTCCTTCAAGATTAGGAGGCTGTCATTCTTCTCCCGTACAAATGTTTCCAATATTTCTAGAAATTTCTCATTCTGTGACATTAGGGATACAACTAAAGAGAAAAAAAAAAAAAAAATAGATTGCTCGGAATTTAAACCGTTATTTTTCAAATAAGATATAACCCTAACTGTAGCCCCTATTTTACTACCAGATATAATCTTAACCCTAACAGCCACCTACCCTTTTTTCATACCAGATATAACCCAAACCCTAATTCTAACTCCTGAAAACAAACTAACCCCTTTTTTCATACCAGATTTAACCCAAACCTTAACACTAACCCCTGAAAACAAACTAACCCCTTTTTTTCATACCAGATATAACCCAAACCTTAACACTAATCCCTGAAAACAAACTAACCCCTTTTTTTCATACCAAATATAACCCAAACCCTAACACTTATCGTGGAGAACTCGTGTGTATGAATGTAACAAGGAGACATGGTTTGTGTGTATAATATTTAATTAACAATCATGGATATATATAGAACAGTATAGTTGACATGTCAAAGAAATAGATGATAGAATGAAGCAAAGTTAGTAGTTACCGTTTTGATTGCCAGGCAAACGCAGCTGGCAGAAGACGCCTGGCTAAGGCCAGGGCCGGAAGGGAAAATGAGAGAGTGAGAACTTAAAGTTGTTAGTTTTATAGGGTTCTGACCGGAAGTTACAGAAAGGGTTCTACTTCCCGTCTAGATGTTGTTAATCTATTGGGGTTGTGAGTCACAACAAGGGAGGCAACTGCTACACACTAACCCCTTTTTTTCATACCAGATATAACCCAAACCCTAACACTAACCCCTGAAAACAAACTAACCCCTTTTTTTCATACCAGATATAACCCAAACCCTAACACTAACCCCTGAAAACAAACTAACCCCTTTTTTTCATACCAGATATAACCCAAACCCTAACACTAACCCCTGAAAACAAACTAACCCCTTTTTTTCATACCAGATATAACCCAAACCCTAAATCTAACTCCTGAAAACAAACTAACCGTTTTTTTCATACCAGATATAACCCAAACCTTAACACTAACCCCTTTTTTTCATACCAGATATAACCCAAACCTTAACACTAGCCCCTGAAAATAAACTAACCCCTTTTTTTCATACCAGATATAACCTAAACCTTAACACTAACCCCTGAAAACAAACTAAACCCTTTTTTTCATACCAGATATAACCCAAACCCTAACACTAACCCCTGAAAACAAACTAATCCCTTTTTTTCATACCAGATATAACCCAAACCCGAACACTAACCCCTGAAAACAAACTAACCCCTTTTTTTTCATACCAAATATAACCCAAACCTTAACACTAACCCCTGAAAACAAACTAACCCCTTTTTTTAATACCAGATATAACCCAAACCTTAACACTAACCCCTGAAAACAAACTAACCCCTTTTTTTCATACCAGATATAACCCAAACCCTAAATCTAACCCCTGAAAACAAACTAACCCCTTTTTTTCATACCAGATATAACCCAAACCTTAACACTAATCCCTGAAAACAAACTAACCCCTTTTTTTCATACCAGATATAACCCAAACCTTAACACTAGCCCCTGAAAACAAACTAACCCCTTTTTTTCATACCAGATATAACCCAAACCTTAACACTAACCCCTGAAAACAAACTAACCCCTTTTTTTCATACCAGATATAACCCAAACCTTAACACTAACCCCTGAAAACAAACTATCCCCTTTTTTTCATACAGATATAACCCAAACCTTAACACTAACCCCTGAAAACAAACTAACCTCTTGATCAGGCAGATATACACATGTGTATGTGTATATACATGTATGTGTATATTTGTGTGTGTGTATGTAAGTGTATATATATATATATATATATTATATATAGAGTTATAAACTCAAATAGTCTTTTACAATTAAATAGCTCAAAGAAAGGCATATTTCTGAGCCGTGTAATACAAATGAATATATGATAGGGTTAAACACTGATACAAGTATACATGTGTTTGCATTGCAAATGACCATTTGTATTACACGGCTCGGAAATATGCCTTTCTTTGAGCTATTTAATTGTAAAAGACTATTTGAGTTTATAACTCTATATATAATATTCTCGGCTCCACGCGTTGAGCTAATTTTTAGTCCCATAACACCGGCTGCTATTTTTAGCGGCATGAGTATGAGACAAGCTAGACACTGCGACACATGTGCTTTCAACAACACATTTCTCCCAGTCTTCTTAAGTATTTTGAAGTGAAACTTACCAATTTCTGGATACCTGCAGAAGAGCACAGGAAAGGAACTTTCACTTAATTGTTGCGAAACAAATTTAAAATTTAAAATTTGTCCAGGTATCACGGCTATTGCCAATATAGGTTTGTTTTTATTGATTTAATATTTTAAATCGAGACAGGCAAATCGTATTATTTTAATTAGTATTTTTCAATCTAGCTAACTTGGTCATTTGCAATGCAAACACATGTATACTTGTATCAGTGTTTATCCCTATCATATATTCATTTGTATATATATGTATATATATACAAATGGCTTAATTTAAATGTATGGGATTTAAACTCTCCGACACTAATTTGCATAATAGACCAATAATAAAATTAGTAACCCCACTATCCGGGAGCTTCCAACAGACATGGTCGCATTCTTTTAAGGGTATGTGAATATTTGTTTATAAAACTGATCTATATTATATTTTATCTGATGAAAGCGCACCATCATTTGCTTTAGTGTCCTTGAAATATGTATAATGAAATAAATATGGTTTTATAAATATAGTTTCCATTTGTTAATATATTGTATATATATATATATATATATATGTATATGTGGGTGTGTGAATGTGTGTGTGTATAAATGTTTATATGTATGTGTGTGTGTAGATATGTGTGTGTTTGTGTATAAATGTATATATATAAAATTATATATGTGCATGTGTGTGTATGTGTTTGTATGTGTATGTGTGTGTTTGGGTATATGTGTGTATGTTTGTATGTGTGTTTGTAGGAATGTGTATGTGTGTGTATGTATGTATGTGTGCATATGTGTATGTATTTGAGTGTGTGTGTGTGTATGTATGCGTGTGTGTGTGTTTGGATGTGTGTGTGTATGTGTGTTTAGTTGTTTTGTATGTGTGTAGGTATATGTGTGTGTGTGTGTGAGCAGGGTACCACAATACATACCATTGCTGTTGCTAGGTGCACCACTGTTGCTGCTAAGGAGGTGTCTGAGCATTAATGTGAGGTGATGTATGATGTTCTCTAGCGTCTTCCGTTGGTCAGCCTCGGACATGTCCAGCCGTAGAGACAGGTTTACCACTGAGAACGATAGACATATATCATATATATATATATATATATAGTTAGGCAGCGGGACAGGCAGATAGTGTCTAATACCAAGGCATACCCTGGGGAGGAATGTACCCCACAGCATAGGTTAGTCGTTAGTGATATCTCAGTAAGCAAGAGATGGAATGAGACATATAGGAAGGTGTGGAGAAGAAAGGTCTGGAAGCTAAAAGACCTTTCACGAAAATACAAATTTAGGAAAGCCCTTCAAGATGTATATGACGAAAAAGAAGACGCTTTAGAGACGTATGACATAGATAATAACTGGAATTTCTTACGTGACAACTTGCTGCAGGCTACTGATGAAACTTGTGGCTGGAGCAGACCTCCAACCAGATAGAGAGTGACCTGGTGGTGGAACAGCACAGTAGATAAGGCCATTAGAGACAAAACACTAGCAGGGAAGGCTTGGAAAAAGGGTGGGAGTAGGGAAGAATATACAGCCACTAAGAGAGAAGCTAGACGTCAGGTGTACTTAGCACGCAGGGCGGCGGAGAGTAGGAGGTTTGCCAATGTTCTGCGACGGGAAGATCAGAGGCGTGCGGTGTTCCACATTGCAAGGCAGTGTGTCAATGCAAATCAGGATGTTGTTGGAGATAAATGTGTCCGGGATGATGCCGGTGTACTTAGTGTCACGAATGATCAGAAAAAGGAGGCCTGAAAATGTCATTATGAGAGACTGATGAATGTGGAGAACGAATGGGAGAGAGAGAAATTACCCTTAGTAGATCCGACAGAGGGACCAGCTATTGAGATTGACGAATATAGGATCCAAGAGGCAATTAGGGAAATGAAAAATGGTAAGGCTGCTGGACCATCGGGAATAGTTGCTGAGATGCTGAAGGCATCAGGGGACGTAGGCACTAAATTGGTTGCACGCATCATCAATCAGGCTATATATGGTGGTGTCATACCCAAAGACTGGTGCAGCAGTATTCTCATAAATTGCTACAAAGGTAAAGGGGATGCTCTGGAGAGGAGCAATTATAGGGGTATAAAACTGATAGATCAGGTTATGAAAGTGGCAGAAAGGATATTAGCACAACTAATTAGAGAAAGGGTCAAACTAGATGAGATGCAGTTTGGTTTTGTGCCTGGGAAGAGTACAACAGATGTCCTCTTCTTGGTGAGACAATTCCAAGAGAGGTTCTTAGAGAAAAATAAGCCACTATACTTAGCCTTTGATAGGGTACCCCGATCTGTCATCTGGTGGTCCCTAAGGAAGCTTGGTGTTGAGGAATGGCTTGTGAGGACAGTACAAACTTTGTACAGAGGTACTGTCAGTAAAGTCAGGGTAGGAATGGAGTTTAGTGAGGAATTCCAGATACAAGTAGGAGTACATCAAGGTTCGATCCTCAGCCCGCTCTTGTTCATTATAGTCCTCCAAGCCATAACAGAGGAGTTTAAGACTGGCTGTCCATGGGAACTTCTCTATGCTGACGATCTGGTTCTTATAGCAGAATCAGTAGAGGAGCTAGAGAATAAATTCTGGCTATGGAAACAGCAGTTGAAAGCAAGAGGACTGAGAGTGAACCTAGCTAAGACAAAAGTGTTGATGAGTAGAAAAGAGGACAAAACTCTGATTCCGTCAGGGAAATGGCCATGTTCGATATGCAGAAAAGGAACTGGCATAAATTCTATAAGATGCACACAATGCAGATCCTGGGTACACAAGGGATGGAGTGGGATAGCAGGCAAACTAACATGTAGGGAGAAATATATATAGATGTATAGGGAAATTAGACAGTAGAAGTCGCATTGATAGACACATTTTTCAAATGCAGGAGGCGCTATAGAAGTGGTTGATAGCTTCCGGTACCTAGGAGATCAGATTAGCATGGGAGGAGGGTGTTCCGAGGCCATAGTATCTAGAATAAAGACGGGTTGGAAGAAGCTTAGGGAGCTGCTTTCTCTGTTGACGAAGAAGGGTTTCTCCCTGCGTACGAAAGGCCGGTTGTATGATGCCTGTGTGAGGAGCGCGATGCTGCATGGTAGGGAGACATGGGCAGCAACTGCAGAGGATATGCGACGGCTGGAGAGAAATGAGGCAAGCATGCTCCGTTGGATGTGCAGTGTAAATGTGCGTGAACGACCCATGTCATGCGCATGGAGGATGACTGATGGGTGCAGAAGTGCCAGGAAATGCCAGTTGAAGGAAGACGTGGTAGAGGTAGACCACGAAAAACATGGACGGAGGTGGTGAGAACAGACCTCAGATCATTGAAGCTCACGGTGGAGATGACCGTGATGAGTGGAGAGATGCTGTTCTGAATAAGACCTGTCCCACCCTTGCAAGCAGGGAAAAGCGGACGTAAAATGATGATGATGAATGACATTCATTTGATTTATTGATTTATTGATATTTTATCTGAGTGTCCCGAATCTTCCAGATCGTAATTTTTCGGTCGTATGGTTGATTTTAGATATGTTCTATGTGTGTCGGTATTTTAACGATAGTTATAGCTCTGATTTATCTGAATTATTTAGCCCTCTGCCGCTCATTTCGAATTTTGTTTATCGTGAACTCGTGCGCCGATTTTTCGATGCTCGATTATTCTACTATATATATGTATATATATATATATATGTGTATATATATATATATATATATATATATATATATATATATATATATATACATGTAAAGTTATATTTAAAATTGTTGGGTTACAACTAGTAAATATTTATAACTGATATAAAAGCACTCGACAAATACTTGGAGTATATTTACAATATTAAATAAATGGAAAACTATATTTATAAAACCATATTTATTTCATTATATATATTTCGGGGATATCATATTAACAATATGCTATGCCTTCATCAGACAAAATACAATATAAACAGTTTTATAGATAAATATATTCGACATACCGTAATAAACATCAACTTCATTTGAAGAGGTTTACTCTAGCAGTGAAAATACAGAGAGAAAGAAAGAGAGAGAGAAAAGAGGGAAATAAGAAAGAAAGAAAGACAAAACGAAGAAAAGGAAGAAAAAGAAGAAAAAGAAAAAGAAGAAATGCATGGGACAAAATAGAGAGATGGAAAAATAGATAAAGCGAAGAGCTTCATGTAAAGAGACAGAAAGATATATATATATATATATATAGAGAGAGAGAGGAAATAGAGATAGATACATATATAAATATAGATATAGAAAAATTAGGTAGTGGGAGGTCATTTTGAGTAAGTGTATCAATGATGCATTTATTTATTTATTTATTTATTTATTTATTTATTTAGCTCAAGTATTAATGTAAGGGAGATATATAGAGAGATATAGAGAGATATAGAGAGAGAAAAAATTTAAAAATAGCCAGACATATTCGAGGCGTAGAAAACCCTATGTTTTAATGTATTAGTATTTATAAAACTTACACTATATTGTAAATATCAGTATTCCTGAATGAAACAAGTATTCACAATGCGTGAAAATTCATTATCTTATGTTTAGTTTTTTAAAAAATTCATATGTCTATTTGAATTCAACTGATTCACTCCGCAAATTCAAAGTTACCGGAAAACATTCTCAATGTGGTATAAAAATTTGAGCGTATTATTATTCTTGCGATTACTCTACAAGATTATCTATCAAGCAGAAATAGAGAGCAGATTTCAATATACTAATCGAAAATATATATTATATTATAAGCAGAGATAACAATAATAATGATAATAAGTAAAAATATATAAAAATATAAAAATATAGAATAGAAAACTAAAAAAGAATATTACGAAAGAATATTACATAATAAAAATATTGCATATTAAAAATACTACGTATTAAAAATATTACGTATTAAAACTTTACATATAAAAAAATATTAAAAATAAAAATTTACATATAAAAATATTAAAAATAAAAATAAAATAAAATAAAAAATAAAAATATTATAGAATACTACAATACTAAAAGAATAAAAATAAAAATAAAAATAAAAATAAAAATAAAAATAAAAATAAAAATAAAAATAAAAATAAAAATAAAAATAAAAATAAAAATAAAAATAAAAATAAAAATAAAAATGAAAATAAAAATAAACCACAAAGAACAACCCTTCAAAGTTAATTGACAATATATTGCCAAGTTCACTACAAGACAAAGCCAAAAATTATCTATCAAATCACGTCTAGCAAGGAATATCGCAAAAAAGATTATGATGTCCAATAATGTCTACATATGTTCCTATATTTAATATATAAGTTTATAAAGTGTAAGGTTAATTCAAAAAATTTGGAGCATCGGCTTTTAGGGTAGCTTAATTTTTCATGAGGAATGTTTAGATAAAAATAAAAATAAAAATAAAAATAAAAATAAATAAAATAAAATAAACAATAAAAAGAGTAAAAAGAGGGAATCAAAGATTTAGGAATCAAAAGATTTATCGGCTAGTTCTCATATAAATATAAATCAAACTAAATATACTACATTTTAAATTTAAATTTATATTTAAACGTTGAGTTTAATCTATGTTTGCAACAACTGAATAAATTTGTCCGTAGGTTAAGGGAATTTTTAGATTTTAGTATAAAGAATATCTCCTCTGCGCAGAGGTCACATGTCTCAGAGGATGAATTAAAAGGAATCCCTCTTGAGACTATATTCCAAGCCGTCGAATATCTAACGTTATCTAGCTTAAGTTGCCAGAGTACACCTGATAGTGCCGTTGAAGATTTTTTATTTGGATCTGTGAAAGAATTCTTGTGGTTATTATAGCGAAGTTTAAATTCCGTCGATGTGGAACCGACGTAGTTAAAAGAATTAGAGTCAGTATTAACATTACAATTGTATACTATATTTTTAACTAAGCAGTTGTTATTTAACGGACATTTAGATCTATCTCTACAGTTACATTTGTTAACTTGTATATTATTTATGCTATTATCAGTAGGTTTTAAGTTCCTATTATTTATTCTATTAATATTTTGTGCTAAATTTTTGGTGGATGAGTAGGTTAATTTAATTGTATGCCTATTGAAGATTGAGTGGTACCTATGTGTTCTAGGGAAGCGATTATCAAGAGCTTTGAAAAATAATTTAGCGATGTGGGTTTTAATGTTTAGTGAGAAAATCTAAAAATTCCCTTAACCTACGGACAAATTTATTCAGTTGTTGCAAACATAGATTAAACTCAACGTTTAAATATAAATTTAACTTTAAAATGTAGTATATTTAGTTTGATTTATATTTATATGAGAACTAGCCGATAAATCTTTTGATTCCTAAATCTTTGATTCCCTCTTTTTACTCTTTTTATTGTTTATTTTATTTTATTTATTTTTATTTTTATTTTTATTTTTATTTTTATCTAAACATTCCTCATGAAAAATTAAGCTACCCTAAAAGCCGATGCTCCAAATTTTTTGAATTAACCTTACACTTGATAAACTTATATATTAAATATAGGAACATATGTAGACATTATTGGACATCATAATCTTTTTTGCGATATTCCTTGCTAGATGTGATTTGATAGATAATTTTTGGCTTTGTCTTGTAGTGAACTTGGCAATATATTGTCAATTAACTTTGAAGGGTTGTTCTTTGTGGTTTATTTTTATTTTCATTTTTATTTTTATTTTTATTTTTATTTTTATTTTTATTTTTATTTTTATTCTTTTAGTATTGTAGTATTCTATAATATTTTTATATTTTTATTTTTTATTTTATTTTATTTTTATTTTTAATATTTTTATATGTAAATTTTTATTTTTAATATTTTTTTATATGTAAAGTTTTAATACGTAATATTTTTAATACGTAGTATTTTTAATATGCAATATTTTTATTATGTAATATTCTTTCGTAATATTCTTTTTTAGTTTTCTATTCTATATTTTTATATTTTTATATATTTTTACTTATTATCATTATTATTGTTATCTCTGCTTATAATATAATATATATTTTCGATTAGTATATTGAAATCTGCTCTCTATTTCTGCTTGATAGATAATCTTGTAGAGTAATCGCAAGAATAATAATACGCTCAAATTTTTATACCACATTGAGAATGTTTTCCGGTAACTTTGAATTTGCGGAGTGAATCAGTTGAATTCACATAGACATATGAATTTTTTAAAAAACTAAACATAAGATAATGAATTTTCACGCATTGTGAATACTTGTTTCATTCAGGAATACTGATATTTACAATATAGTGTAAGTTTTATAAATACTAATACATTAAAACATAGGGTTTTCTACGCCTCGAATATGTCTGGCTATTTTTAAATTTTTTCTCTCTCTATATCTCTCTATATCTCTCTATATATCTCCCTTACATTAATACTTGAGCTAAATAAATAAATAAATAAATAAATAAATAAATAAATGCATCATTGATACACTTACTCAAAATGACCTCCCACTACCTAATTTTTCTATATCTATATTTATATATGTATCTATCTCTATTTCCTCTCTCTCTCTCTATATATATATATCTCTTTCTGTCTCTTTACATGAAGCTCTTCGCTTTATCTATTTTTCCATCTCTCTATTTTGTCCCATGCATTTCTTCTTTTTCTTTTTCTTCTTTTTCTTCCTTTTCTTCGTTTTGTCTTTCTTTCTTTCTTATTTCCCTCTTTTCTCTCTCTCTTTCTTTCTCTCTGTATTTTCACTGCTAGAGTAAACCTCTTCAAATGAAGTTGATGTTTATTACGGTATGTCGAATATATTTATCTATAAAACTGTTTATATTGTATTTTGTCTGATGAAGGCATAGCATATTGTTAATATGATATCCCCGAAATATATATAATTGTTTCTACTTTAGGCACAAGGCCAGCAACTACCCAGTGCCTCACTGGTACTTTATTTTATCGACCCCGTAAGGATGAAAGGCAAAGTCAACCTCGGCGGGATTTGAACTCAGATCGTAAAGGGACGTAACTATGCTAGAAAGCATGGCGTCCGACCCTCTACCGATACTACCAATCCACCTATATATAATGAAATAAATATGGTTTTATAAATATAGTTTTCCATTTATTTAATATTGTATATATATATATATATATATATATATATATATATATATATATATATATATATATATATATATATATATATATATATATATATATATATATATATATATATATATATATATATATATATATATATATATATATATATATATATATATATATATATATATATATATATATATATATATATATATATATATATATATATATATATATATATATAATGGAGACACATGGCTTTGTGGTTAGAACATTGGCCTTGCAATCGAAAGGTTGTGAGTTCAATTCTCAGACCGGGTGATGTGTTGTTTCCTTGAGCAAGACACTTTATTTCACATTGCTCCAGTTTACTCAGCTGTAGAAATGAGATGATAGGGATTGGGGTCCATATCATTCCACTGCAAAGTGGTCGTGCAGGCACCATGGCAAAGAAGCACCCAGCACTCACTGTAAATGAGGTTGGTGTTAGGAAGGGCATCCAGCTGTAGAAATCAAGCCAGAATCAGTTCCCGTCCCACCCTTGCAAACAGGGAAAAAGCGGACGTAAAATGAAATGATGATGATGAAATGATATATATATATATGTATATATATATATATGTATATATATATATATATATATATATATATATATATGTATAGAATTCACAGGAATCAAAGTTATGTTCAAACCATTTATTAGTGGGATAGCAGTAGAACAACTGATGTTATTACATTGTAGAAATGAGATGATAGGGACACGGGTCCCTATCATTCCACTGTAAAGTGGTCGTGGAGGTGCCACGGCAAAAAAGCACCCAGCACTCACTGTAAAGTGGTCGTGGAGGTGCCACGGCAAAAAAGCACCCACCACTCAATGTAAATGAGGTTGGTGTTAGGAAGGGCATCCAGATGTAGAAATCAAGCCAGAATCAGTTCCCGTCCCACCCTTGCAAGCAGGGAAAAGCGGACGTAAAATGATGATGATGATGATGATGATGATATATATATGCAGTAGATTTACTTACAGTGGTAGACCAGTTTACAATCAAAGGCAGAGGATCTGTTCACCATTGGCTTCTCCAAGAATCTTGTTATTGTTGGTAGTATGGTGCTGATGTTGGTAGCTGGGAAATATATTTAGTTATTTATATATATATATATATATAGAATATATTAACAAATGGAAACTATATTTATAAAACCATATTTATTTTATTATACATATTTCAAGGGCTACCAAGGCAAATTATGGTGTGCTTTCATCAGATAAAATACAATACAGATTAGTTTTATAAATAAATATTGACATACCCTGAAAAAAAGACAACCTTAATGGTTGGAGCTTTTATGTGAGGTAAAGCCTTTACTGTGAAAAAACAATAGTATATATAGAGTAATGTAAATGTTATGTGAGATATTATGTGAGATAAAGCCTTTACTGTGAAAATACAATAGTATATATAGAGTAATGTAAATGTTATGTGAGATATTATGTGAGGTAAAGCCTTTACTGTGAAAATGCAATAGTATATGTAGAGTAATGTAAATGCTATGTGAGATATTATGTGAGGTAAAGCCTTTACTGTGAAAATACAATAGTATATATAGAGTAATGTAGATGTTATGTGAGATATTATGTGAGGTAAAGCCTTTACTGTGACAATACAATAGTATATATAGAGTAATGTAAATGTTATGTGAGATATTATGTGAGGTGAAGCCTTTACTGTGAAAGGATGCAGTGTCACGACAGCTAACAACTGATGCAGGTAGTTTGTTCCATGGAGGTTTTAAAGGATGCAGTGTCTCGACAGCTAACAACTGACGCAGGTAGTTTGTTCCATGGACGTTTTAAAGGATACAGTGTCTCGACAGCTAACAACTGATGCAGGTAGTTTGTTCCATGGAGGTCTTAAAAGATGCAGTGTCTCGACAGCTAACAACTGATGCAGTGGTTTGTTCCATGGAGGTTTTAAAAGATGCAGTGTCTCGACAGCTAACAACTGACGCAGGTGGTTTGTTCCATGGAGGTTTTAAAGGATGCAGTGTCTCGACAGCTAACAACTGATGCAGGTAGTTTGTTCCATGGAGGTTTTAAAGGATGCAGTGTCTCGACAGCTAACAACTGATGCAGGTAGTTTGTTCCATGGAGATTTTAAAGGATGCAGTGTCTCGACAGCTAACAACTGATGCAGGTAGTTTGTTCCATGGAGGTTTTAAAGGATGCAGTGTCTCGACAGCTAACAACTGATGCAGGTAGTTTGTTCCATGGAGGTTTTAAAAGATGCCGTGTCTCGACAGCTAACCACTGATGCAGATAGTTTATTCCATGCTTCAGCAACTCTGAGCGTGAAAAAATGTTTCCGAAAGTCATATTACTTCTTTAGCCATAGCCACCAGACAAAGGAAAGCCATCTCTCCTTCATTGTTGGATGAAGGTGGAGTGGCTGATCCTCACGATGGACTCGGCTGTCAACTAGATGTGTCCCACATGTGACAGTAGATAGAGGGGTAATGTAGAACAGCAAGGAAGAGAGTAAAGAAGGGAATAATGCAGAAAGGAGAATGTTTCAATAAAAGTGAGTGGAGACAGGCTGTAGCTGTTTCTTCTAGCCACGACAACAATGAGGAGTGGTGGTCACTATCTTCTGAACCTTCACTTTCTTGGTGCTGGAATAACACACAAGATAATGTAGTCCTAGTTACACTATGTCTGATAGCCACTAATACTAACTACTGTACATTAGATAATGTAGTCCTAGATACTCTATGTCTGATAGCCACCAATACTAACTACTGTACTGTACACTAGATAATGTATTCCTAGATACACTATGTCTGATAGCTACTAATACTAACTACTGTACTGTACATTAGATAATGTAGTCCTAGATATACTATGTCTGATAGCCACTAAAACTAACTACTGTACATTAGATAATGTAGTCCTAGATACACTATGTCTGATAGCTACTAATACTAACTATTGTACTGTACATTAGATAATGTAGTCCTAGATACACTATGTCTGATAGCTACTAATACTAACTACTGTACTGTACATTAGATAATGTAGTCCTAGATACACTCTGTCTGATAGTCACTAATACTAACTACTGTACATTAGATAATGTAGTCCTAGATACACTATGTCTGATAGCTACTAATACTAACTACTGTACTGTACATTAGATAATGTAGTCCTAGATACAGTATGTCTGATAGCCACTAATACTAACTACTATACTGTACATTAGATAATGTAGTCCTAGATACACTATGTCTGATAGCCACTAATACTAACTACTGTACTCTACATTAGAAAATGTAGTCCTAGATATAGTATGTCTGATAGCCACTAATACTAACTACTATACTGTACATTAGATAATGTAGTCCTAGATATACCATGTCTGATAGCCACTAATACTAACTACTGTACTGTATATTAGATAATGTAGTCCTAGATACACTATGTCTGATAGCCACTAATACTAACTACTGTACATTAGATAATGTAGTCCTAGATACACTATGTCTGATAGCCACTAATACTAACTACTGTACTGTACATTAGATAATGTAGTCCTAGATATACTATGTCTGATAGCCACTAATACTAACTACTGTACATTAGATAATGTAGTCCTAGATACACTATGTCTGATAGCCACTAATACTAACTACTGTACTGTACATTAGATAATGT
>OZ024747.1:93936712-93951928 GCA_964016885.1 Eledone cirrhosa
TTATTTTTATTTTTATTTTTATTCTTTTAGTATTGTAGTATTCTATAATATTTTTATATTTTTATTTTTTATTTTATTTTATTTTTATTTTTAATATTTTTATATGTAAATTTTTTTTATATGTAAATTTTTATTTTTAATATTTTTAATATTTTTATATGTAAAGTTTTAATACGTAATATTTTTAATACGTAGTATTTTTAATATGCAATATTTTTATTATGTAATATTCTTTCGTAATATTCTTTTTTAGTTTTCTATTCTATATTTTTATATTTTTATATATTTTTACTTATTATCATTATTATTGTTATCTCTGCTTATAATATAATATATATTTTCGATTAGTATATTGAAATCTGCTCTCTATTTCTGCTTGATAGATAATCTTGTAGAGTAATCGCAAGAATAATAATACGCTCAAATTTTTATACCACATTGAGAATGTTTTCCGGTAACTTTGAATTTGCGGAGTGAATCAGTTGGATTCACATAGACATATGAATTTTTTTAAAAAACTAAACATAAGATAATGAATTTTCACGCATTGTGAATACTTGTTTCATTCAGGAATACTGATATTTACAATATAGTGTAAGTTTTATAAATACTAATACATTAAAACATAGGGTTTTCTACGCCTCGAATATGTCTGGCTATTTTTAAATTTTTCTCTCTCTATATCTCTCTATATCTCTCTATATCTCCCTTACATTAATACTTGAGCTAAATAAATAAATAAATAAATAAATAAATAAATAAATGCATCATTGATACACTTACTCAAAATGACCTCCCACTACCTAATTTTTCTATATCTATATTTATATATGTATCTATCTCTATTTCCTCTCTCTCTCTCTCTATATATATATCTCTTTCGGTCTCTTTACATGAAGCTCTTCGCTTTATCTATTTTTCCATCTCTCTATTTTGTCCCATGCATTTCTTCTTTTTCTTCCTTTTCTTCCTTTTCTTCATTTTGTCTTTCTTTCTTTCTTATTTCCCTCTTTTCTCTCTCTCTTTCTTTCTCTCTGTATTTTCACTGCTAGAGTGAACCTCTTCAAATGAAGTTGATGTTTATTACGGTATGTCGAATATATTTATCTATAAAACTGTTTATATTGTATTTTGTCTGATGAAGGCATAGCATATTGTTAATATGATATCCCCGAAATATATATAATGAAATAAATATGGTTTTATAAATATAGTTTTCCATTTATTTAATATTATATATATATATATATATATATATATATATATATATATATATATATATATATATAAACACATATATACTTATATATATATATATAAACACATATATATATATATAAACACATACACACACATATATATATATAAACACATATATACATATATATATATATAAACACATATATACTTATATATATAAACACACATATATATATATATATAAACACATATATACACTTATATACATATATATATATATAAACACATATATACACACATATATATATATATATATATATATATATATATATATATATATATAAACACATATATATATATATATAAACACATATACATATATATATATATATATATAAACATTGTTATACTTGGGGAGGGTCATATTTGTGTAATATTGCCAGAATTAATAACAGAACACACTCACTGTTTGGTTGGTTTTCGCTTCTCGCTGTCTTTTATATCTGTACTCTAGCTTACTCGGTCCTCAATGTTGCCATTGACTGACCGACGGTCAAAATAATACAGATACAATATAGACACAAACACATATATATAGTTTACATAATTTACATAAATCTTTCGTTGCACATCTGCAACATCGTCAGTGGTGTTATATTTTCCTCCTGTTGTGTTGTATGTCTACGCCATTTTTTATTCAGTCTGTCTCTATATTTATTTATTTATTTGCTTGTTTGTTTATTTTATTTTGTCTTCTTTGCACATGCGTTTGCGTGTGTGTATAGTGTTATGTTTGCTGGGTGACTAGTGTGTGTTTATGTGCTTGTGTATGTATTTATTTATCTTATTTTATTTACTTATTTATACTTCTCTTAGAGAAGTATAAATAAGTAATGCCGAAATTTTCTGCAAAAATTGACGAAATTTTCGGTAAAAAATGACGAAATATTCGGGAAAAAACGATGAATTTTCGGCAAAAATTAACGAAATTTTAGGAAAAAAATGAGGAAATTTTCCAAAAAAATGACGAAATTTTCGGGGAAAAATTAGGAAATTTTCGGAGATATTGACCAAATTTTCGGCAAAAATTGACGGAGTTTTCGGGAAAAAATGCCGAAATGTTCAGAATAAATTGATAAATTTTTCGGCAAAAATTGATGAAATTTTCGACAAAAATTGACGAAATTTTCGGGGAAAAATGCCGAAATTTTCGGCAAAAATTGACGAAATTTTCGGGAAAAAATGATGAAATTTTCGGCAAAAATTGACGAAATTTTCGGCAAAAAATGACGAAATTTTCGAGAAAAAATAACGAAATTTTCGGGACAAAATTACGAAATTTTCGGGAAAATATGAGGAAATTTTCCGCAAAAATTGACGAAATTTTTGGGAAAAAATGACAAAAATTTCGAGAAAAAATGATGGAATTTTCAACAAATTTTAGAGAAAAAATGATGAAATTTTCGACAAATTTTCGACAAATTTTTTCCTGAAAATCTCAGCATTTTTTCCCGAAAATTTCGGCATTTTTTCGCGAAAATTTCGTCAGTTTTTTCAGAAGATTTCGTCATCTTTCCCCGAAAATTTCTTTTTTTTCCCCGAAAATTTAGTCACTCTTTCTCGAATATTTTGTAAGTTTTTATCGAAAAAATGACGGGAAAAAATGCCAAAATTTTTGGCAAAAATTGACGAAATATTCGGGAAAAAATGCCGAAATTTTCTGCAAAAATTGACGAAATTTTCGGGAAAAAATGACGAAATTTTCGGGAAAAAATGACGAAATTTTCGGGAAAAAATGATGAAATTTTCAGGAAAAAATGACGAAATTTTCTGGAAAAAATGACGCAATTCTCTGCAAAAATTGACGAAATTTTCGGGAAAAAATGACGAAATTTTCGGCAAAAATTGACGAAATATTCCGCAAAAATTGACGAAATTTTTGGGGAAAAATGACGAAAATTTTCGAGAAAAAATGATGAAATTTTCGACAAAAATTGACGAAATTTTCGATAAAAAATTACGAAATATTCGGGAAAAAGTGACTAAATTTTCGTGAAAAAATGCCGAAATTATCGGGGAAAAATGACGAAATTTTCGGAAAAAACTGAAGAAATTTTCTGGAAAAATTGACGAAATTTTCGGCATTAATTGACGAAATTTTTGGGAAAAATTGACGAAATTTTCGCGAAAAAATCCCGAAATTTTCGGGGAAAAATGCCGAGATTTTACTTGAAAAATGACGAAATTTTTGGCAAAAAATGACGAAATTTTCGCGAAAAGATGCCGAAATTTTCAGCAAAAATTTACGAAATTTTCGGGAAAAATTGACAAAATTTTCGGCAAAATATGACGAAATTTTCGGCAAAAATTGACGAAATTTTCGGGAAAAAATTGACGAAATTTTCGGCAAAAATTGACGAAATTTTCGGGAAATAATGCCGAAATTTTCGGCAAAAAATGACGAAATTTTCAGGAAAAATTGACGCAATTTTCGGGAAAAAATTGACGAAATTTTCGGCAAAAATTGACGAAATTTTCGGGAAAAAATGACTAAATTTTCGGGAAAAAATGAGGAAATTTTCGGCAAAAATTGACGAAATTTTCTAGAAAAAATGAGGAAATTTTCGGCAAAAATTGACGAAATTTTCTAGAAAAAATGAGGAAATTTTAGGGAAAATAGGAGGAAATTTTCGGCAAGAATTGATGAAATTTTTGGCTAAAATTGACGAAATTTTCGGGAAAAAATGACGAATTTTCGTCATTTTTTGCGGAAAATTTCGTCAATTTTTGTAGAAAATTTTGGCATTTTTTCCCGAAAATTTCGTCAATTTTTGCCGAAAATTTCGTCATTTTTCCCCCAAAATTTCGGCATATTTTGCCGAAACTTTCGGAATTTTTGACGAAAATTTCGGAATTTTTGAGAGAAAATTTAGTCACTTTTTCCCGAATATTTCGTAAATTTTTATCGAAAATTTCGTCAATTTTTGTCACAAATTTCATCATTTTTTCAATTCTTGCCGATATTTCATCAATTCTTGCCGAAAATTCATCAATTCTTGCCGAAAATTTCCCCCTATTTTCCCGAAAATTCGTAGATCTGTCCCAAAAATTTCGTCATTTTTTCTCGAAAATTTGTCAGTTTTTCCCGAGAATTTCGGAATTTTAGCCCTAAAATTCCGTCTTTTTTTCCCGAAAACTTCGTTAATTTTTGCAGAAAATTTCGTCATTTTTTCCCGAAAATTTTGTCATTTTCCCCCGAAAATTTCGTCATTTTTTCCCGAAATTTCGTCCATTTTTGCCGAAAATTTCGGCATTTTTTCTCGAAAATTTCGTCAATTTTTTCCGAAAATTTCGGCATTTTTTCCCGAAAATTTCGTCATTTTTTCCCCAAATTTCGTCAGTTTTTGTCGAAAATTTCATCAAATTTTGCCCGAAAATTTCGTCAATTTTTGCCGAAAGTTTCGTCATTTTTGGCCGAAAATTTCATCATTTTTTGCCGAAGATTTCGTCATTTTTTCCCGAAAATTTCGGCATTTTTTCCCGAAAATTTGGGCATTTTTCCCCGAAAATTTCGTCAATTTATCCCCAAAATTTCGTCAATATTTGCCAAAAATTTCATTATTTTTCCCCGAAAATTTCGTCAATTTTTTCCAGAAAATTTCGTCCATTTTTTCCGGAAATTTCGGCATTTTTTCGCGAAAATTTCGTCAATTTTTCCCGAAAATTTCGGCATTTTTTCCCGAAAATTTCGTCATTTTTTCCCCCAATTTCGTCAGTTTTTGTCGAAAATTTCATCAAATTTTGCCCGAAAATTTCGTCAATTTTTGCCGAAAATTTCGTTACTTTTTGCCGAAAATTTCATCATTTTTTGCCGAAGATTTCGTCATTTTTTCCCGAAAATTTCGGCATCTTTTCGCAAAAATTTGGGCAATTTTTCCCGAAAATTTCGTCAATTTATCCCCAAAATTTCGTCATGTTTTGCCCAAAATTTGTTTATTTTTCCCCGAAAATTTCGTCCATTTTTTCCGGAAATCTCGGCATTTTTTCGCGAAAATTTTGTCAATTTTTACCGAAAATTTAGGCATTTTTCCCCGAAAATTTCGTCATTTTTTCCCCAAATTTCGTCAGTTTTTGTCGAAAATTTCATCAAATTTTACCCGAAAATTTGGTCAATTTTGCCGAAAATTTCGTCATTTTTTACCGAAAATTTCATCATTTTTTGCCGAAAATTTCGGCATTTTTTCCCGAAAATTTGGGCATTTTTTCCCGAAAATTTCGTCAATTTATCCTCAAAATTTCGTCATGTTTTGCCAAAAATTTCATTATTTTTCCCAGAAAATTTCGGCATTTTTTCCCGAAAATTTCGTCATTTTTTGCCGAAAATTTCGTCAATTTTTGCCGAAAATTTCGTCAATTTTTGCCGGAAATTTCATCACTTTTCCCCGAAAATTTCGGCATTTTATCCCGAAAAAAAACGGACCGCCCCATAAAAAAACGTGGCACCCAAATAAAAAACGGACCCCCCATAAAATAACGAGGCACCCAAATAAAAAACGGGGCACCCAAATAAAAACGGAACCCCCCATAAAAAACGGGGCACCCCATAAAAATACGGGACACCAAATAAAAAACGCCCCCCGCATAAAATAACGGGGCACGCAATAAAAAACGGGGAACCCAAATAAAAAACGGACCCCTCCATAAAAAAAACGGGGCACCCAAATATAAGCTAAATCTAACCTAAATCTAACCTAAATCTAAGCTAAATATGAGCTAAATCTCACCTAAGTCTAATCTAAATATGAGCTAAATCTCACCTAAATCTAAACTAAATATGAGCTAAATCTCACCTAAATATAAGCTAAATCCAAGCTAAATCTCAGCTAAATCTCACCTAAATATAATCTAAATACGAACTAAATTACACCTAAATCAAGGCTACATCTAAGCTAAATCTCACATAAATCTAAGCTAAATATAGGCTAAATCTCACCTAAATCTAAGATAAATCTCACCTAAATCTAAGCTAAATATAAGCTAAATCTCACCTAAACCTGAGCTAAATATGAGCTAAATCTCACCTAAATCTAAGCTAAATCTAAGCTAAATCTAACATAAATATAAGCTAAATCTAACCTAAATCTAACCTAAATCTAAGCTAAATCTAAGCTAAATCTCACCTAAATATAAGCTAAATCTATGCTAAATCTCACTTAAATCTAAGCTAAATATAAGCTAAATCTCACCTAAATCTAAGCTAATTCTAAGCAAAATCTCACCTAAATCTAAGCTAAATATAAGTTAAATCTCACATAAATCTAAGCTAAATCTTAGCTAAATGTAAGCTAAATCTCACATGAATCTAATCTAAATCTAAGCTAAATCTAAGCTAAATATAAGCTAAATCTAACCTAAATCTAACCTAAATCTAAGCTAAATATGAGCTAAATCTCACCTAAGTCTAATCTAAATATGTGCTAAATCTCACCTAAATCTAAACTAAATATGAGCTAAATCTCACCTAAATCTAAGCTAAATATAAGCTAAATCTCACCTAAATCTAAGCTAAATATGAACTAAATCTCACCTAAATCTAAACTAAATCTAAGCTAAATCTCACCTCAATCTAAGCTAAATATAATCTAAATCTCAACTAAATCTAAGCTAAATTTCACCTAAATCTAAGCTAATTCTAAGCTAATTCTCACCTAAATCTAAGCTAAATGTAAGTTAAATCTCACATAAATCTAAGCTAAATCAAAGCTAAATCTAATATAAATGCGAGCTAAATATCACCTAACTCTAAGCTGAATATAAGCAAAATCTATCCTAAATCTAAGTTAAATCTAACCTAAATCTCACCTAAATCTAAGCTAAATGTCACCTAAATCTAAGCTAAATCTAAATTAAATCTAAGCTAAATCTCACCTAAATCTAAGCTAAATCTAAGCTAAATCTAACCTAAATCTAAGCTAAATATAAGCAAAATCTCACCTAAATCTAATTTAAATCTAAGCTAAATATCGCCTAAATCTAAGCTAAATCTAAGCTAAATCTCACCTAAATCTAAGCTAAATCTAAGCTAAATCTCCCCTAAATATAAGCTAAATCTATGATAAATCTCACCTAAATCTAAGCTAAATATAAGATAAATCTCACCTAAATCTAAGCTAAATATGAACTAAATCTCACCTAAATCTAAGCTAAATCTAAGCTAAATCTCACCTCAATCTAAGCTAAATCTAAGCTAAATCTCACCTAAATATAAGCTAAATCTATGATAAATCTCACCTAAATCTAAGATAAATATAAGCTAAATCTCACCTAAATCTTAGCTAAATCTCACCTAAATATAATCTAAATACGAAATAAATTAACACCTAAATCTAGGCTACATCTAAGCTAAATCTCACCTAAATCTAAGCTAAATATAGCTAAATCTCACCTAAATCTAAGATAAATCTCACCTAAATCTAAGCTAAATATAAGCTAAATCTCACCTAAACCTGAGCTAAATATGAGCTAAATCTCACCTAAATCTAAGCTAAATCTAAGCTAAATCTAAACTAAATATAAGCTAAATCTAAGCTAAATCTCACCTAAATATAAGCTAAATCTATGCTAAATCTCACCTAAATCTAAGCTAAATATAATCTAAATCTCACCTAAATCTAAGCTAAATCTCACCTAAATCTAAGCTAATTCTAAGCAAAATCTCACCTAAATCTAAGATAAATATAAGCAAAATCTCACCTAAATCTAATTTAAATCTAAGCTAAATATCGCCTAAATCTAAGCTAAATCTCACCTAAATCTAAGCTAAATCTAAGCTAAATCTCACCTAAATATTAGCTAAATCTATGATAAATCTCACCTAAATCTAAGCTAAATATAAGCTAAATCTCACTTAAATCTTAGCTAAATCTCACCTAAAAATAATCTAAATACGAACTAAATTGCACCTAAATCTAGGCTACTTCTAAGCTAAATCTCACGTAAGTCTAAGCTAAATATAGGCTAAATCTCACCTAAATCTAAGCTAAATCTCACCTAAATCTAAGCTAAATATAAGCTAAATCTCACCTAAATCTGAGCTAAATATGAGCTAAATCTCACCTAAATCTAAGCTAAATCTAAGCTAAATCTAACCTAAATATAAGCTAAATCTAACCTAAATCTAACCTAAATCTAAGCTAAATCGAAGCTAAATCTCACCTAAATATAAGCTAAATCTATGCTAAATCTCACCTAAATCTAAGCTAAATATAAGCTAAATCTCACCTAAATCTAAGCTAATTCTAAGCAAAATCTCACCTAAATCTAAGCTAAATATAAGTTAAATCTCACATAAATCTAAGCTAAATCTAAGCTAAATGTAAGCTAAATCTCACATAAATCTAATCTAAATCTAAGCTAAATCTAAGCTAAATATAAGCTAAATCTAACCTAAATCTAACCTAAATCTAAGCTAAATATAGGCTAAATCTCACCTAAATCTAGATAAATCTCACCTAAATCTAAGCTAAATCTAAGCTAAATCTCACCTAAATCTAAGCTAAATCTCACCTAAATCTAAACTAAATATAAGCTAAATCTCACCTAAATCTAAGTTAAATATGAGTTAAATCTCACCTAAATCTAAGCTAAATCTAAACTAAATCTAACCTAAATATAAGCTAAATCTAACCTAAACCTAACCTAAATCTAAGCTAAATCTAACCTAAATCTCACATAAATATAACCTAAATCTATGCTAAATTTCACCTAAATCTAACCTAAATATAAGCTAAATCTCACCTAAATCTAAGCTAAATCTCACCTAAATCTAAATTAATTCTAAGCTAAATCTCACCTAAATCTAAGTTAAATATAAGCTAAATCTTACCTAAATCTAGGCCACATCTAAGCTAAATCTTACATAAATCTAAGCTAAATATAGGCTAAATCTCACCTAAATCTAAGATAAATCTCACCTAAATCTAAGCTAAATATAAGATAAATCTCACCTAAATCTGAGCTAAATATGAACTAAATCTCACCTAATTCTAAGCTAAATCTAAGCTAAATCTAACCTAAATATAAGCTAAATCTAACCTAAATCTAACCTAAATCTAAGCTAAATCTAAGCTAAATCTCACCTAAATAGAAGCTAAATCTATGATAAATCTCACTTAAATCTAAGACAAATATAAGCTAAATCTCACCTAAATCTAAGCTAAATCTCACCTAAACCTAAGCTAATTCTAAGCAAAATCTCACCTAAATCTAAGCTAAATATAAGTTAAATCTCACATAAATCTAAGCTAAATCTTAGCTAAATGTAAGCTAAATCTGACATAAATCTAATCTAAATCTAAGCTAAATCTAAGCTAAATATAAGCTAAATCTAACCTAAATTTAACCTAAATCTAAGCTAAATATGAGCTAAATCTCACCTAAGTCTAATTTAAATATGAGCTAAATCTCACCTAAATCTAAACTAAATATGAGCTAAATCTCACCTAAATCTAAGCTAAATCCAAGCTAAATCTCACCTAAATCTAAGCTAAATATAAGCTAAATCTCACCTAAATCTAAGCTAAATATGAACTAAATCTAACCTAAATCTAAGCTAAATCTAAGCTAAATCTCACCTCAATCTAAGCTAAATATAAGCTAAATCTCAACTAAATCTAAGCTAAATCTCACCTAAATCTAAGCTTATTCTAAGCTAATTCTCACCTAAATCTAAGCTAAATGTAAGTTAAATCTCACATAAATCTAAGCTAAATCTGAGCTAAATCTAATATAAATACGAGCTAAATATCACCTAATTCTAAGCTGAATATAAGCAAAATCTATCCTAAATCTAAGTTAAATCTAACCTAAATCTCACCTAAATCTAAGCTAAATCTAAGCTAAATCTCACCTAAATCTAAGCTAAATCTCACCTAAATCTAAGCTAAATCTAAATTAAATGTAAGCTAAATCTCACCTAAATCTAAGCAAAATCTAAGCTAAATCTTACCTAAATCTAAGCTAAATATAAGAAAAATCTCACCTAAATCTAATTTAAATCTAAGCTAAATATCGCCTAAATCTAAGCTAAATCTAAGCTAAATCTTAGCTAAATCTCACCTAAATATAAGCTAAATCTATGATAAATCTCACCTAAATCTAAGATAAATATAAGCTAAATCTCACCTAAATCTTAGCTAAATCTCACCTAAATATAATCTAAATACGAACTAAATTACACCTAAATCTAGGCTACAGCTAAGCTAAATCTCACATAAATCTAAGCTAAATATAGGCTAAATCTCACCTAAATCTAAGATAAATATAAGCTAAATCTCACCTAAATCTAAGCTAAATCTCACCTAAATCTAAGCTAATTCTAAGCAAAATCTCACCTAAATCTAAGACAAATATAAGCAAAATTTCACCTAAATCTAATTTAAATCTAAGCTAAATATCGCCAAAATCTAAGCTAAATCTAAGCTAAATCTCACCTAAATCTAAGCTAAATCTAAGCTAAATCTCACCTAAATATAAGCTAAATCTATGATAAATCTCACCTAAATCTAAGCTAAATATAAGCTAAATCTCACTTAAATCTTAGCTAAATCTCACCTAAATATAATCTAAATAAGAACTAAATTACACCTAAATCTAGGTTACATCTAAGCTAAATCTCACGTAAGTCTACGCTAAATATAGGCTAAATCTAACCTAAATCTCAGCTAAATATGAGCTAAATCTCACCTAAATCTAAGTTAATTCTAAGGTAATTCTCACCTAAATCTAAGCTAAAAATGAGGTAAATCTCACCTAAATCTCAGCTAAATCTAATCTAAATCTCACATAAATCTAAGCTAAATCTAACCTAAATACGAGCGTAATCTCACCTAAATCTAAGCTAAATCTCACGAAAATCTAAGCTAAATATGATCTAAATCTCACCTGAATCTAAGCTAAATGTAAGCTAAATCTAACCTAAATATAAGCTAAATCTCACCTAAATCTAAGCTAAATCTCACCTAAATCTAAGCTAATTCTAAGCTAAATCTCACCTAAATCTAACCTAAATCTCACGTAAATCTAAGCTAACTCTAAACTAAATCTAAGCTAAATCTCACATAAATCTAACCTACATCTAAGCTAAATATAAGCTAAATCTCACCTAATTCTAAGCTAAATATGAGCTAAATCTCACCTAAATCTAAATTAAATCTAAGCTAAATCTCACCTCAATCTAAGCTAAATATAAGCTAAATCTCACCCAAATCTAAGCTAAATCTCACCTAAATCTAAGCTAAATATAAGCTAAATCTCACCTAAATCTAAGCTAAGTATAAGCTAAATCTCACCTAAATCTAAGCTAAATCTCACCTCAATCTAAGCTAATTCTAAGCAAAATCTCACCTAAATCTAAGCTAAATATAAGTTAAATCTCACATAAATCTAATCTAAATCTAAGCTAAATCTAAGCTAAATATAAGCTAAATCTAACCTAAATCTAACCTAAATCTAAGCTAAATATGAGCTAAATCTCACCTAAATCTAAACTAAATATGAGCTAAATCTCACCTAAATCTAAGCTAAATCCAAGCTAAATCTCACCTAAATCTAAGCTAAATATAAGCTAAATCTCACCTAAATCTAAGCTAAATATGAACTAAATCTCACCTAAATCTAAGCTAAATCTAAGCTAAATCTAAACCTCAATCTAAGCTAAATATAAGCTAAATCTCACCTAAATCTAAGCTAAATCTCACCTAAATCTAAGCTAATTCTAAGCTAATTCTCACGTAAATCTAAGCTAAACATAAGTTAAATATCACATAAATCTAAGCTAAATCTAAGCTAAATCAAATCTAAATCTCACATAAATCTAAGCCAAATCTAAGCTAAATCTAATATAAATACGAGCTAAATATCACCTAAATCTAAGCTGAATATAAGCAAAATCTATCCTAAATCTAAGTTAAATCTAACCTAAATCTCACCTAAATCTAAGCTAAATCTAAGCTAATTCTCACCTAAATCTAAGCTAAATCTCACCTAAATCTAAGCTAAATCTCACCTAAATATAAGCTACATATAAGTGAAATCTCACCTAAATCTAAGCTAAATCTCGCCAAAATCTAAGCTAAATATGAGCTAAATCGCACCTGAATCGAAGCTAAATCTAAGCTAAATCTAACCTAAATATAAAATAAATCTAACCTAAATCTAACCTAAATCTTAAGCTAAATATAAGCTAAATCTCACCTAAGTCTAAGCTAAATATGAGCTATATCTCACCCAAATCTAAATTAAATCTAAGCTAAATCTCACCGAAACATAATCTAAATCTATGATAAATCTCACCTAAATCTCAGCTAAATATAAGCTAAATCACACCTAAATCTAAGCTAATTCTAAGCTAATTCTCACCTAAATCTAAGCTAAATATAAGCTAATTCTCACATAAATCTAAGCTAAATCTAAGTTAAATCTAATCTAAATTTCACATAAATCTAAGCTAAATCTAAGCTAAATCTAACATAAATACGAGCGTAATCTCATCTAAATCTAAGCTAAATCTCACCAAAATCTAAGCTAAATATGAGCTAAATCTCACTTGAATCTAAGTTAAATCTAAGCTAAATCTAACCTAAATATAAACTAAATCTCACCTAAATCTAAGCTAAATCTCACCTAAATCTAAGCTAATTTTAAGCTAAATCTCACTTAAATCTAACCTAAATATAAGCTAAATCTCACATAAATCTAAGCTAAATCTAAACTAAATCTAAGCTAAATCTCACATAAATCTAAGCTAAATCTAAGCTAAATCTAACCTATATATAAGCTAAATCTAACCTAAATCTAACCTACATCTAAGCTAAATATAAGCTAAATCTCACCTAAGTCTAAGCTAAATATGAGCTAAATGTCACCTAAATCTAAATTAAATCTAAGCTAAATCTCGCCTAAATCTAAGCTAAATCTAAGCTAAATCTCACCTAAATCTAAGCTAAATCTAAGCTAAATCTAAGCTAAATCACACCTAAATATAAGCTAAATCTATGATAAATCTCACCTAAATCTTAGCTAAATCTCACCTAAATATAATCTAAATACGAACTAAATTACACCTAAATCTAGGCTACATCTAAGCTAAATCTCACCTAAATCTAAGCTAAATATAAGCTAAATCTCACTTAAATCTAAGCTAAATCTCACCTAAATATAAGCTAAATCTCACCTAAATCTAAGCTAAATATGAGCTAAATCTCACCTAAATCTAAGCTAAATCTAAGCTAAATCTAACCTAAATATAAGCTAAATCTAACGTAAATCTAAGCAAAATCTAAGCTAAATCTCACCTACATATAAGTTAAATCTAACCTAAATCTAACCTAAATCTAAGCTAAATCTAAGCTAAATCTCACCTAAATAGAAGCTAAATCTATGATAAATCTCACTTAAATCTAAGACAAATATAAGCTAAATCTCACCTAAATCTAAGCTAAATCTCACCTAAATCTAAGCTAATTCTAAGCAAAATCTCACCTAAATCTAAGCTAAATATAAGTTAAATCTCACATAAATCTAAGCTAAATCTTAGCTAAATGTAAGCTAAATCTCACATAAATCTAATCTAAATCTAAGCTAAATCTAAGCTAAATATAAGCTAAATCTAACCTAAATTTAACCTAAATCTAAGCTAAATATGAGCTAAATCTCACCTAAGTCTAATCTAAATATGAGCTAAATCTCACCTAAATCTAAACTACATATGAGCTAAATCTCACCTAAATCTAAGCTAAATCCAAGCTAAATCTCACCTAAATCTAAGCTAAATATAAGCTAAATCTCACCTAAATCTAAGCTAAATATGAACTAAATCTCACCTAAATCTAAGCTAAATCTAAGCTAAATCTCACCTCAATCTAAGCTAAATATAAGCTAAATCTCAACTAAATCTAAGCTAAATCTCACCTAAATCTAAGCTTATTCTAAGCTAATTCTCACCTAAATCTAAGCTAAATGTAAGTTAAATCTCACATAAATCTAAGCTAAATCTGAGCTAAATCTAATATAAATACGAGCTACATATCACCTAATTCTAAGCTGAATATAAGCAAAATCTATCCTAAATCTAAGTTAAATCTAACCTAAATCTCACCTAAATCTAAGCTAAATCTAAGCTAAATCTCACCTAAATCTAAGCTAAATCTCACCTAAATCTAAGCTAAATCTAAATTAAATCTAAGCTAAATCTCCCCTAAATCTAAGCAAAATCTAATCTAAATCTTACCTAAATCTAAGCTAAATATAAGCAAAATCTCACCTAAATCTAATTTAAATCTAAGCTAAATATCACCTAAATCTAAGCTAAATCTAAGCTAAATCTCACCTAAATCTAAGCTAAATCTAAGCTAAATCTCACCTAAATATAAGCTAAATCTATGATAAATCTCACCTAAATCTAAGATAAATATAAGCTAAATCTCACCTAAATCTTAGCTAAATCTCACCTAAATATAATCTAAATACGAACTAAATTACACCTAAATCTAGGCTACATCTAAGCTAAATCTCACCTAAATCTAAGCTAAATATAGGCTAAATCTCACCTAAATCTAAGATAAATATAAGCTAAATCTCACCTAAATCTAAGCTAAATCTCACCTAAATCTAAGCTAATTCTAAGCAAAATCTCACCTAAATCTAAGATAAATATAAGCAAAATTTCACCTAAATCTAATTTAAATCTAAGCTAAATATCGCCAAAATCTAAGTTAAATCTAAGCTAAATCTCACCTAAATCTAAGCTAAATCTAAGCTAAATCTAAGCTAAATCTCACCTAAATATAAGCTAAATCTATGATAAATCTCACCTAAATCTAAGCTAAATATAAGCTAAATCTCACTTAAATCTTAGCTAAATCTCACCTAAATATAATCTAAATAAGAACTAAATTACACCTAAATCTAGGCTACATCTAAGCTAAATCTCACGTAAGTCTAAGCTAAATATAGGCT
>OZ024748.1:0-25000 GCA_964016885.1 Eledone cirrhosa
GCTTCTCTCATCTGTTATGCTTGCACTTCATTGATTTTCACTGGAACTACTCTTTCTGTTTATTTTCGGGGATGTCTTTTCTACCCACTGCATTCTTCACTACATCATGCAAATTTTCCACAGCTGCTCCACATCGGTCAAATTTTCAATCTTAATTCGGCACAATTTCAACATCTTTTGCCTGCATCACACTGTATTCTGTGAATTAGTTTTTCTTCGTTTCCTATTCTTATATTGCAAAAACATATCCATAAAAGTGCGAGATAATATAGCGAGTGTTCATAGATTTTGCTTATCTACATTATTCTCACTCGCAAGCTACTTGACAACATATCCATTCATGGATGCGTGTACTTGTATATCGTAATTTAGATGTCTAGTCTTCAACAGACGCTTACCAATGACCAAGACAACCAGCCTTGACAATTCAGTTTTATCAAACTAAATTTCCTGCTAAGAAGGGAAACAACTCGTAATTTTATTAAAATATCCAAGAGTAAACTCCCTTTGCTAATTGAAATATTGCATATACATTTGTAGACGTATAAACACAAAAACACTACACACATGTGTACGTGTATACATACACAGACATATGTACACATACATGACAATATACTACACCCCCACGACTTACAGCCGGAACTTGCAACACCTACATCACAACTAAAGCGCAACTATTTCAACGCTAGAAACTTATCGCAGCTACAACTAATAATGTCAGAGTAAAAAGAAATAAAAAAATTAAGCTTTTTAATCAAACGAGTCTTAGGAAATATATAAAATATAACTGGTGGCAATGTAATCCATCTTAGCAATTAATTTTTTTGACATACAACTCCTTTGGTAGGTTACCATGATCTGTCATCTGGTGGTGCCTAACCAAACTAGGTGGTGAGGGCCGTATAGGCTTTGTACAGAGGTGCTGTCAGTAACAGATGCGTTTAAAACTGGCTGTCCGTGACGATCTGGTTCTTATAGCAGAATCAGTAAACAAGCTAGAGAAGAAATCCTGTCTATGGAAACTAGTTGGAAGCAAGAGGACAATAAAAATATAGAAAAGAGAACATGCTCACTATGTTGAAAAGGCGTTGGGATAAATTATATAAAATATACGCAATGCACATCTGGGGTACTCAACATATGTAGTGGGATAGCAAGCAAACAGGTAGTGAAAACTACCTGTACAGAGAAATTTCACAGTAAATGTGACAGTGATAGAAACAGTTTTCAAATGAAGGTGGGTTCTATACAAGTGGTTCGTACCTTCCGCTACATAGATGAGCAGATTAGAAAGAGAGGAGGCTACTACGAGGCCAGAGTATCTACAATAAAGATGGGTTGGAAGAAGTGAGACATGGCCAGCAATTGCAGAGAATATGCCAAGGCTGGCAAAGAAATGAAGGAAGCATGCTCCGACGACCGAGCAGAGATGAGTTGAGAGAGAAAATGGGTATGAGTTATGTGCAGGAGTGAAGAATAAGATGGTTTGCTGGGTAAACATGTGCCAAGAAATTCCAGTAGAAGGAAGACGCAGTAGAGGAAGACTAGGAAAAACATATACGGCGGTGGTGAGAGCAGACCTCAAATCGCTAACGATCACCAACGAGGTGACCAACGGCCGGTATAAGTGGAGAGGCGGTGCTCAATAGTACATGTCCCACACTTGAAAGCGAACGTATGATCATGAAGATGACTGTGCAAATGTTTCATTATTTCTGCATAGAAAGTAATATACATCATCTTCAACAAACGCTATATTGTCTTTAGCTTTCAACAATACCATTTCGCAATAAAACATGAAATAAGAACAAACTGATTCTCTAATATTTAATAATATATTGGCATCTGCTTCGCTGCTTAACTCCGACTGCTGGGCCTGCATTCTTGTCTCGTCTGTTATGCTTGCACTTTGTTGCTTTTCACAGGAACAATCAACAACTACTCTTTCTAACTCTTAAAACCTTGCTCTAGCTTCAAATGTTCACTCTCGGGGATGTCTTTCCTACGGACTGCATTCTTCACTCTTTTCGAAACATCTTTCCAGTTTCTTCACATCGGTCAAATCTTCAATCTTCAATCTGCACAATTTCCACTTCTTTTCACATCTAGGTCTTTCTATTCTATACATCAGTTAGTCTTAGTTTCAAGTTCTTATATTGTAAAATAATATCTTTCAACATGGGAGACAATATAGCACTTGTTGCTGAAGATAGACTTATCTATATTATTCTCTCTCCAGCTACCAGTTAACATATCCATGCATAATATTTGCCTGTGTGTATATTTGAGAAAAGGATAATGATAAAAAGATATATACATGGATGAGGAGAGTCACTTGGTGGTAGAACAATATGGTAGATGAGGCAGTTAAGGCTAAGAGACAGGCATGGAAAGAATGGAAAAACAGGGCACATTACAGAGAGACCAGGAGCAAAGCTAGGCGACAAGTATACTTAGCTAGAAGGAAGGTAGAGGATAGGAATTTCAAGCATGTTTTGCAACACGAGGAAAAGAAACAGGTGTTCCAGAGAGAATTGTGATGTCATTGGACAAAAGTGCTGAGAAGATGCGTGGAAGAGCCAGTATGAAAGATTACTAAATGAGGAGAATGTATGGGAAAAAGATACCATACCCAAAGTGAACCCTATAGAGGGGCTAGCAGAACAAGTCAGCAGCAATGTAGTATGGCAATCATAGATATGAAGACGGGGAAGGCAACCGGTCCATCGGGTATAGCTGCCGAGATGCTCAAGGCATCTGGGTCGGTAGATCAGACCATAACCACAAGTAATGTTAACTAGATAATACTAAACGATTCGTGCAGCAGCATCATGGTCAACTGATACAAAGGTAAAGGTGATGCACTAGATAGAGGAAACTAGAGAGGTATAAAGCTGATGGACCACCAGATCATGAAAGTAACGTAAAGAGTTATAGCACAGTTGATTAGTACCTAGCTAAAAGTAAGCCTCTCTACCTGGCATTTGTCGAAATGGAAAAAGCCTTCGACAGAGTCCACCATGCTATAATCTGGTGAGCTCTTAGAAAATTTGAAGTAGATGAATAGCTTATGAGGGCTGTACCAAGCCATGTATATAGAAACAGTCAGCAAAGTTAGGGTTATCAATGACTATAGCGAGGAATTTAGCATGCAGGTCCGTGTACACCAGGGCTGTTCTTAGCCCTCTCCTTTTTATCATAGTCCTGCAGGCAATAACAGGAATTTAAAACCGGATATCAGATTATAGTCCTACCAAGGGAGACAGTGATGTGAATGCGGAGGAATTTCATGAGGAGATGTGTAGAGCTGTCAACACCACACAAGCTCAAAACATCATTCTTCTGAGGGACTTCTATGCACATCTGAGTAAGGAGAGTAGAGAAGATCCGCGCTGGTAATTCCCTAACACCAACAGAAATGGAAGACTACCGACAGACGCCATGCTGGATGCAAACTTGATGGCAACCAACCTAACGTTAAGGGAGAATCAAGAAAAGATGTGGACCAAGACCTAGATTGATTTCTTTCTGGTGAGGAAAAAGCAGCGCAATAGTGTTCTCAACACAGAACCATACAACTATTTCAGTACACTGGGACAGTGGACACATGCTTGTTATGAGTGAGGTCCGAGTGAGCTTAAGAAAGAGCAAGGCTACACCAACAGTATAATCTATGACTGGGGAACGTTCAATGAACATAAGCTACAGAAGAGGTTCACAGGAGAAGTGAGCAACAGGTTCAGTGCTCTATGTAGAGAGTTTGACAAAGAGGTACAGGTACTTGAACAATGCAGTAGCAAGTGAGACACTGATGCTGAGGAGAAAGAAGAGGAAGCATGTCAGTTCTGCAGACCCAAAGGTGTGTGCAGCCTGCCAAGGACCAATTCTGTGCTGATCCTATGGAGAGGATGGACACAGTGGAGGTGATGAGGGAAGCACTCTGTACCGCTTACACTGACGCCAGAGAGGAGGCACTAAAGTGTTAAGAGAACGGTTGACAGTTGGATGATCAACGAGATCACATGGAGGAAGAGTCAGATCAAGGAAACAGATCCAGAGGATAGGAAAAAGGAAATGGCTGGACCATTTTAGAACACAACTATGAGATGCCCTCCACAGCCAAGAACACTGGGCAGATCAGGTGGCTGTTACAAAAACTGCATATTGAGACAGGACCCTTTGCCAGAGAGGAGCTTCAGAGAGCAAAAAAAGAAGATAATGGAGGGCAAGGCCCATGGAGAAAATCGAGTGGCTACAGGTCATGTAAGAGTTGTGATTTTCAGTTCTGGAGAAACGAGTTGCCCTGAACCAGTGGACGATCAGTAACTTCGTGCCACTGCCAAAGAAGGCAGATCTCTCTAACACCAACTACAGGGGAACCTCACTTGTGGCAAACACCCTCAACAGGGTGTGATTCTTAAGAGAATCCAGCCCTACATGGACAAAAAGCTCAAACAACCACAACAGCTTCAGAGATAAAGATCAACCAACGGTCACATCTTGATGAAGATATTTGAGCAAATTGCCTATAATTCTGACGATCGTCACTGCCTGATCAAGATTTTTGTGGAATACAAAAGTATCACTGCTCTACACGAACACTAAAGCCAAAGTCATTACACCCGAGTGCTCCAAGGAGCTACACCCATTGTTCAGTGGCTAAATACAGTCAAAGAAAAATATCAAAATTGCTCTTCTTTCTCAGAGAGTTAAGTCAGCGAAGGTAACACACCACTAACAAAATCCCCTCCTACAAAAATGGTCAATGACCAATCCAGCAGATAAACAATTATATTAAGAAAAAAAAATTTCTTTTTAAACAAAGGACAATTAAATATTTACTGTTGAATGTCTGTGGGCTTATGTAGGGTCGGGCATCTCATAAATTCAGTATTTACGCAGAGTAATATAGATAAAAATACATCAACGACAAACACTATAGTCTCGCATTTTAAAGGATTCGCTTTTGCAATAGAACAGGGAATCAATAAACTATCTGATTCAATAATATTTTATATTATATTGGCAGCGAACTCCAACTGCTGGGCCTGCATTCTTCTGTCTCGTCTGTTATGCTTGTACTTCATTGATTTTCACTGCAACAATCACCAATTACTCTTGTTTATTCTCGGGGATGTCTTTTCTACCCACTGCATTCTTCACTACATCATGCAAATTTTCCACAGCTGCTCCACAGCTGTCAAATTTTCAATCTTAATTCGGCACAATTTCAACATCTTTTGCCTGCATCACACAGTATTCAGTCAATTAGTTTTTCTTCGTTTCCTATTCTTATATTGCAAAAACATATCCATAAAAGTGCGAGATAATATAGCGAGTGTTCATAGATTTTGCTTATCTACATTATAATCACTCGACAGCTCCTTGGCAACATATCCATGCATGGATGTGTGTACTTATATATCGTAATTTAGATGTCTAGTCTTCAGCAGACACTTAGCACTGACCGAGACAACCAGCCTTGACAATTCAGTTTTATCAAACAACTAAATTTCCTGCTAACAGGGGAAACAACTCTTATTTTTATTAAAAAATTCAAACAGTAATCTCCCTTTGCTAATTGAAATATTGCATATACATTTGTAGACGTATAAACACAAAAACACTACACACATGTGTACGTGTATACATACACAGACATATGTACACATACATGACAATATACTACACCCCCACGACTTACAGCCGGAACTTGCAACACCTACATCACAACTAAAGCGCAACTATTTCAACGCTGGCAATCTAGCTAAACTTATAAGAGCTACAACTAATAGTAAAAAGAAATAAAAATTAAGCTTTTTAATCAAACGAGTCTTAGGAAATATATAAAATATAACCATCTTAGCAATTAATTTTGTTGACAGACAACTCCTTTGGTAGGGTACCATGATCTGTCATCTGGTGGTGCCTAACCAAACTAGGTGTTGGGGAATGTCTTGTGAGGGCAGTGCAGGCTTTGTACAGAGGTGCTGTCAGTAACAGATGCGTTTAAAACTAGCTGTCCATGACGATCTGGTTCTTATAGCAGAATCAGTAAAGAAGCTAAAGAAGAAATGCTGTCTATGGAAACAGTAGTTGGAAGCAAGAGGACAGAATAAAAACATAGAAAAGAGGACATGCTCCCTATGTTGAAAAATAGTTGGGATAAATTCTATAAAATATACACTATGCACATGTGGGGTACTCAACATATGTAGTGGGATAGCAAGCAAACAGGTAGTGAAAACTACATGTACAGAGAAATTACACAGTAGAAGTGACAGTGATAGAAACAGTTTTCAAATGAAGGTGGGTTCTATACAGTTGAGCAGATTAGAAAGAGAGGAGGCTACTACGAGGCCATAATATCTACAATAAGGATGGGTTGGAAGAAGTGAGACATGGCCAGCAATTGCAGAGAATATGCCAAGGCTGGCAAAGAAATGAAGGAAGCATGCTCCGACGACCGAGCAGAGATGAGTTGAGAGAGAAAATGGGTATGAGTTATGTGCAGGAGAGAAGAATAAGATGGTTTGCTGGGTAAACATGTGCCAAGTAATTCGAGTAGAAGACAGACTAGGAAAAACATAGACAGGGTGGTGAGAGCAGACCTCAAATCGCTAACAATCACCAACGAGGTGAACAACGACCGGTATAAGCCGAAAGAGGCGGTGCTCAATAGTACATGTCCCACACTTGAGAGCGAACGTATGATGATGATGACTGCAAATGTTTCCTTATTTCTGCATAGAAAGTAATATACATCATCTTCAACAAACGCTATATTGTCTTTAGCTTTCAACAATACCATTTCGCAATAAAACATGAAATAAGAACAAACTGATTCTCTAATATTTAATATTATATTGGCATCTGCTTCGCTGCTTAACTCCGACTGCTGGGTCTGCATTCTTGTCTGTTATGCTTCCACTTCATTGCTTTTCAAAGGAACAATCAACAACTACTCTTTCTAACTCTTAAAACCTTGCTCTAGCTTCAAATGTTCACTCTCGGGGATGTCTTTCCTACGGTCTGCATTCTTCACGCTTTTCGACACATCTTTCCAGTTTCTTCACATCGGTCAAATCTTCAATCTTCAATCTGCACAATTTCCACTTCTTTTCACATCTAGGTCTTTCTATTCTATACATCAGTTAGTCTTAGTTTCAAGTTCTTATATTGTAAAATAATATCTTTCAACATGGGAGACAATATAGCACTTGTTGCTGAAGATAGATTTTTATCATCTATATTATTCTCACTCTCCAGCTACCAGTTAACATATCCATGCATAATATTTGCATGTGTGTATATTTGAGAAAAGGATAATGATAAAAAGATATATACATGGATTAGGAGAGTCACTTGGTGGTAGAACAATATGGTAGATGAGGCAATTAAGGCTAAGAGACAGGCATGGAAAGAATGGAAAAACAGGGCACATTACATAGAGACCAGGAGCGAAGCTAGGCGACAAGTATACTTAGCTAGAAGGGAGGTAGAGGATAGGAATTTCAAGCATGTTTTGCAACACGAGGAACAGAAACAGTTGTTCCAGATTACGAGGCAGTGTTTCAGAGAGAATTGTGATGTCATTGGACAAAAGTGTATCCAGAATGATAAAAGTCAGCTTGCACTCACAAGTGCTGAGAAGATGCGTGGAAGAGCCAGTATGAAATATTACTAAATGAGGAGAATGTATGGGAAAAAGATACCATACCCAAAGTGAACCCTATAGAGGGGCTAGCAGAACAAGTCAGCAGCAATGTAGTATGGCAATCAAAGATATGAAGACGGGGAAGGCAACCAGTCTATCGGGTATAGCTGCCGAGATGCTCAAGGCATCTGGGTCGGTAGATCAGACCATAACCACACGTATTGTTAACTAGGTAATACTAAAGGGCGTCGTACCAAACGATTCGTGCAGCAGCATCATGGTCAACTGATACAAAGGTAAAAGTGATGCACTAGATAGAGGAAACTAGAGGTATAAAGCTGATGGACCAGGTCATGAAAGTAACAAAGAGTTGATTAGGAACAGGGTGAAACTACATGATATGCAATTGGGCTTTGTACCAGGAAAAGTCACCATCCATGTCCTCACCTTTGTGAGGCAGTTACAGGAAAAGTACCTAGCTAAAAGTAAGCCGCTCTACCTGGCATTTGTCGAAATGGAAAAAGCCTTCGACAGAGTCCACCATGCTATAATCTGGTGGGCTCTTAGAAAATTTGAAGTAGATGAATAGCTTATGAGGGCTGTACAAGCCATGTATAAAGAAACAATCAGCAGTTATCAATGACTAGAGCGAGGAATTTAGCATGCAGGTCGGTGTACACCAGGGCTGTTCTTAGCCCTCTCCTTTTTATCATAGTCCTGCAGGCAATAACAAGAATTTAAAACCGGATGTCAGATTATAGTCTAGACCATTTTAGTAGACAACTATGAAATGCCCTCCACAGCCAAGAACACTGGGCAGATCAGGTGGCCGTTACAAAAACTGCATATTGAGACAGGACCCTTTGCCAGAGGAGCTTCAGAGAGCAAAAAAAGATAAAGGAGGGCAAGGCCCATGGAGAAAATCGAGTGGCTACAGGTCATGTAGAGTTGTGATTTTCAGTTCTGGAGAAACGAGTTGCCCTGAACCAGTGGACGATCAGTAACTTCGTGCCACTGCCAAAGAAGGCAGATCTCTCTAACACCAACTACAGGGGGACCTCACTTGTGGCAAAGACCCTCAACAGGGTGTGATTCTTAAGAGAATCCAGCCCTACATGGACAAAAAGCTCAAACAACCACAACAGCTTCACAGATAAAGATCAACCAACGGTCACATCCTGATGAAGATATTTGAAGGAGCTAAAGCAAATTGCCTATAATTCTGACTATCGTCACTGCCTGATCAAGATTTTTGTGGAATACAAAAGTATCACTGCTCTACACGAACACTAAAGCCAAAGTCATTACACCCGAGTGCTCCAAGGAGCTACACCCATTGTTCAGTGGCTAAATACAGTTAAAGAAAAATATAATTGCTTTTCTTTCTCAGAGTTAAGTCAGCGAAGGTAACGCACCACTAACAAAATCCCCTCCTACAAAAATGGTCAATAACCAATCCAGCAGATAAACGTAATTATATTAAGAAAAAAATTTCTTTTTAACAAAGGACAATTTTTACTGTTGAAGGCCTGTTTGTGGGCTTATGTAGGGTCGGGCATCTCATAAATTCAGTATTTACGCAGAGTAATATAGATAAAAATACATCAACGACAAACACTATAGTCTCGCACTTTAAAGAATTCGCTTTTGCAATAAAACAGGGAATCAATAAACTATCCGATTCAATAATATTTTATATTATATTGGCATCTGCTTGGCAGCGAACTCAAACTGCTGGGCCTGCATTCTTCTCTCTCGTCTGTTATGCTTGTACTTCATTGATTTTCACTGCAACAATCACCAGACACTTAGCACTGACCGAGACAACCAGCCTTGACAATTGAGTTTTATCAAATAACTAAATTTCCTGCTAAGAGGGGAAACAACTCGTAATTTTATTAAAATATCCAAGAGTAAACTCCCTTTCCTAATTGAAATATGGCATAAACATTTGTAGACGTATAAACACAAAAACACTATACATAATAACATGTGTACGTGTATACATACATAGACATATACTATTTCAACGCTGGCAATCTAGCTAAACTTATAGCTACAACTAATAATTGTTTCTACTTTTGGCACAAGGCCAGCAATTAACCAGTACATTACTGGTACTTTATTTTATCCACCCCGTAAGGATGAAGGGCAAAGTTAACCTCGACGGGATTTGGACTCGGATCGTAAAGGGACGTAATTCTTTGCGTCAAAGCATGGCGTCCGACCCTCCACCGATACTGCCAACCCACCGCCTAGCTACAACTAATAATGTCAGTAAAAATAAAAATTAAGCTTTTTAATCAAAAGAGTCTTAGGAAATATATAAAATATAACCGGTGGCAATGTAATCCATCTTAGCAATTAAATTAATTTTGTTGACAGACAAGTCCTTTGGTAGGGTACCATGATCTGTCATCTGGTGGTGCCTAACCAAACTAGGTGTTGGGGAATGTCTTGTGAGGGCAGTGCAGGCTTTGTACAGAGGTGCTGTCAGTAACAGATGCGTTTAAAACTGCTATAAGAACCAGATCGTCATGGACAGCCAGATAAATTCTATAAAATATACGCAATGCACCACATCTGGGGTACTCAACATATGTAGTGGGATAGCAAGCAAACAGGTAGTTAAAACTACCTGTACAGAGAAATTTCACAGTAGAAGTACCAGTGATAGAAACAGTTTTCAAATGAAGGTGGGTTCTATACAAGTGGTTCGTACCTTCCGCTACATAGATGAGCAGATTAGAAAGAGAGGAGTCTACTACGAGGCCACAGTATCTACAATAAAGATGAGTTGGAAGAAGTGAGACATGGCCAGCAATTCCAGAGAATATGCCAAGGCTGGCAAAGAAATGAAGGAAGCATGCTCCGTTAGATGTTCGTCAACCATCGAGCAGAGATGAGTTGAGAGAGAAAATGGGTATGAGTTGTGGAGTGCTGGAGAGAAGAATAAGATGGTTTGCTGGGGAAACATGTGCCAAGAAATGCCAGTAGAAGGAAGACGCAGTAAAGGAAGACTAGGAAAAACATAGCGATTTGAGGTCTGCTCTCACCACCCCCGTCTAACGATCACCAACGTGGTGACCAACGACCAGTATAAGCCGAGAGAGGCGGTGCCCAATAGTACATGTCCCACACTTGAAAGCGAACGTATGATGATGATGACTGTGCAAATGTTTCCTTATTTCTGCATAAAAAGTAATATACATAAACAAAGTAGATCATCTTCAACAAACACTATATTGTCTTTAGCTTTCAACAATACCATTTAGCAATAAAATATGAAATAAGAACAAACTGATTCTCTAATATTTAATAATATATTGGCATCTGCTTCGCTGCTTAACTCCGACTGCTGGGCCTGCATTCTTGTCTCGTCTGTTATGCTTGCACTTCGTTGCTTTTCAAAGGAACAATCAACAACTACTCTTTCTAACTCTTAAAACCTTGCTCTAGCTTCAAATGTTCACTCTCGGGGATGTCTTTCCTACGGACTGCATTCTTCACTCTTTTCGACACATCTTTCCAGTTTCTTCACATCGGGTCAAATCTTCAATCTTCAATCTGCACAATTTCCACTTCTTTTCACATCTAGGTCTTTCTATTCTATACATCAGTTAGTCTTAGTTTCAAGTTCTTATATTGTAAAATAATATCTTTCAACATGGGAGACAATATAGCACTTGTTGCTGAAGATAGACTTATCTATATTATTCTCTCTCCAGCTACCAGTTAACATATCCATGCATAAGATTTGCCTGTGTGTCGTTATGTGTGGATATTTGAGAAAAAGATGATAAAAACATATATACATGGATGAGGAGAGTGACTTGGTGGTAGAACAATATGGTAGATGAGGCAGTTAAGGCTAAGAGACAGGCATGGAAAGAATGGAAAAACAGGGCACATTACAGAGAGACCAGGAGCAAAGCTAGGCGACAAGTATACTTAGCTAGAAGGAAGGTAGAGGATAGGAAATTCAAGCATGTTTTGCAACACGAGGAAAAGAAACAGGTGTTCCAGAGTGAATTGTGATGTCATTGGACAAAAGTGTATCCAGAATGATAAAGGTCAGCTTGCACTCACAAGTGCTGAGAAGATGCGTGGAAGAGCCAGTATGAAAGATTACTAAATGAGGAGAATGTATGGGAAAAAGATACCATACCCAAAGTGAACCCTATAGAGGGGCTAGCAGAACAAGTCAGCAGCAATGTAGTATGGCAATCATAGATATGAAGACGGGGAAGGCAACCGGTCCATCGGGTATAGCTGCCGAGATGCTCAAGGCATCTGGGTCGGTAGATCAGACCATAACCACACGTATTGTTAACTAGATAATACTAAAGGGCGTCGTACCAAACGATTCGTGCAGCAGCATCATGGTCAACTGATACAAAGGTAAAGGTGATGCACTAGATAGAGGAAACTATAGAGGTATAAAGCTGATGGACCAGGTCATGAAAGTAACAGAGTTAGAGCACAGTTGATTAGGAACACGGTGAAACTACATGATATGCAATTGTGCTTTGTACCAGGAAAAGGCACCACTCATGTCCTCACTTTTGTGACGCAGTTACAGGAAAAGTACCTAGCTAAAAGTAAGCAACTCTACCTGGCATTTGTCGAAATGGAAAAGGCCTTCGACAGAGTCCACCATGCTATAATCTGGTGAGCTCTTAGAAAATTTGAAGTAGATGAATAGCTTATGAGGGCTGTACCAAGCCATGTATAAAGAAACAATCAGCAAAGTTAGGGTTATCAATGACTAGAGCGAGTAATTTAGCATGCAGGTCCGTGTCCTGCCAGTGCAAACTTGATGGCAACCAACCTAACGTTAAGGGAGAATCCAGAAAAGATGTGGACCAAGACCTAGATTGATTTCTTTCTGGTGAGGAAAAAGCAGCGCAATAGTGTTCTCAACACAGAACCATACAACTATTTCAGTACACTGTGACAGTGGACACATGCTTGTTATGAGTGAGGTCCGAGTGAGCTTAAGAAAGAGCAAGGCTACACCAACAGTATAATCTATGACTGGGGAACGTTCAAGGAACATAAGCTACAGAAGAGGTTCACAGGAGAAGTGAGCAACAGGTTCAGTGCTCTGTGTGGAGAGTTTAACAAAGAGGTACGGCTACTTGAACAATGCAGTAGCAGAAGCAAGTGAGACACTGATGCTGAGGAGAAAGAAGAGGAAGCATGTCAGTTCTGCAGACCAGAAAGTGTGTGCAGCCTGCCAAGGACCAATTTATGTGCTGATCCTATGGAGAGGATGAACACAGTGGAGGTGATGAGGGAAGCACTCTGTACCGCTTACACTGACGCCAGAGAGGAGGCACTAAAGTGTTAAGAGAACGGTTGACAGTTGGATGATCAACGAGATCACATGGAGGAAAGGTCAGATCCAGGAAACAGATCCAGAGGATAGGAAAAAGGAAATGGCTGAACCATTTTAGAACACAACTATGAGATGCCCTCCACAGACAAGAACACTGGGCAGATCAGGTGGCTGTTACAATAACTGGATATTGAGACAGGACCCTTTGCCAAGAGAGGAGCTTCAGAGAGCAAAAAAAGAAGATAAAGGAGGGCAAGGCCCATGGAGAAAATCGAGTGGCATCAGGTCATGTAGAGTTGTGATTTTCATATCTTGGAGATCTGTAAAAAGGGACTGGAGAAACGAGTTGCCCTGAACAAGTGGACGATCAATAACTTCGTGCCACTGCCAAAGAAGGCAGATCTCTCTAACAGAAACAACTACAGGGGGACCTCACTTGTGGCAAAGACCCTCAACAGGATGATTCTAAAGAGAATCCAGCCCTGCATGGACAAAAAGCTCAAACAACCAGAACAGCTTCACAGATAGAGATCAACCAACGGTCACATCCTGATGCTGAAGAAGATATTTGAGGGAGCTAAAGCAAATTGCCTATAATTCTGACTATCGTCACTGCCTGATCAAGATTTTTGTGGAATACAAAAGTATCACTGCTCTACACGAACACTAAAGCCAAAGTCATTACACCCAATGGTTCTTCGAGTTACTGCTTGGATTGCTCCAAGGAGCTACACCCATTGTTCAGTGGCTAAATACAGTTAAAGAAAAATATAATTGCTTTTCTTTCTCAGAGTTAAGTCAGCGAAGGTAACGCACCACTAACAAAATCCCCTCTCCTACTAAAATGGTCAATGACCAATCCAGCAGATAAACAATTATATTAAGAAAAAAAAATTTCTTTTTAAACAAAGGACAATTAAATATTTACTGTTGAATGTCTGTTTGTGGGCTTATGTAGGGTCGGGCATCTCATAAATTTTTCCGTATTTACGCAGAGTAATATAGATAAAAATACATCAACGACAAACACTATATTGTCTCGCACTTTAAAGGATTCGCTTTTGCAATAAAACAGGGAATCAATAAACTATCTGATTCCATTAATATTTTATATTATATTGGCATCTCCTTGGCAGCTAACTCGAACTGCTGGGCCTGCATGCTTCTCTCATCTGTTATGCTTGCACTTCATTGATTTTCACTGGAACAATCCGCAACTACTCTTTCTGTTTATTCTCGGGGATGTCTTTTCTAACCAATGCATTCTTCATTACATCATGCAAATTTTCCACAGCTTCTTTCACATCGGTCAAATTTTCAATCTTAATTCGGCACAATTTCAACATCTTTTGCCTGCATCACACTGTATTCAGTGAATTAGTTTTTCTTCGTTTCCTATTCTTGTATTGCAAAAACATATCCATAAAAGTGCGAGATAATATAGCGAGTGTTCATAGATTTTGCTTATCTACATTATAATCACTCGACATCTCCTTGGCAACATATCCATGCGTGTACTTGTATATCGTAATTTCGATGTCTAGTCTTCAACAGACGCTTACCACTGACCGAGACAACCAGCCTTGAATATTGAGTTTTATCAAACAACTAAATTTCCTGCTAAGAGGGGAAACAACTCGTAATTTTATTAAAATATCCAAGAGTAAAACTCCCTTTGCTAATTGAAATATGGCATAAACATTTGTAGACGTATAAACACAAAAACACTATACATAATAACATGTGTACGTGTATACATACATAGACATATACTATTTCAACGCTGGCAATCTAGCTAAACTTATAGCTACAACTAATAATTGTTTCTACTTTTGGCACAAGGCCGGCAATAACCCAGTACATTACTGGTACTTTATTTTATCCACCCCGTAAGGATGAAAGGCAAAGTTAACCTCGGCGGGATTTGAACTCAGATCGTAAAGGGACGTAACTCTTTAAGTCAAAGCATGGCGTCCGACCCTCCACCGATACTGCCAACCCACCGCCTAGCTACAACTAATAATGTCAGTAAAAGCTTTTTAATCAAACGAGTCTTAGGAAATATATAAAATATAACCGGTGGCAATGTAATCCATCTTAGCAATTAATTTTGTTGACAGACAACTCCTTTGGTAGGGTACCATGATCTGTCATCTGGTGGTGCCTAACCAAACTAGGTGTTGGGGAATGTCTTGTGAGGGCAGTGCAGGCTTTGTACAGAGGTGCTGTCAGTAACAGATGCGTTTAAAACTAGCTGTCCATGACGATCTGGTTCTTATAGCAGAATCAGTAAAGAAGCTAAAGAAGAAATGCTGTCTATGGAAACAGTAGTTGGAAGCAAGAGGACAGAATAAAAACATAGAAAAGAGGACATGCTCCCTATGTTGAAAAGGAGTTGGGATAAATTCTATAAAATATACACAATGCACATCTGGGGTACTCAACATATGTAGTGGGATAGCAAGCAAACAGGTAGTGAAAACTACATGTACAGAGAAATTTCACAGTAGAAGTGACAGTGATAGAAACAGTTTTCAAATGAAGGTGGGTTCTATACAGATGAGCAGATTAGAAAGAGAGGAGGCTACTACGAGGCCATAATATCTACAATAAGGATGGGTTGGAAGAAGTGAGACATGGCCAGCAATTGCAGAGAATATGCCAAGGCTGGCAAAGAAATGAAGGAAGCATGCTCCGACGACCGAGCAGAGATGAGTTGAGAGAGAAAATGGGTATGAGTTATGTGCAGGAGAGAAGAATAAGATGGTTTGCTGGGTAAACATGTGCCAAGTAATTCCAGTAGAAGGAAGACTAAGAAAAACAGACGGGTGGTGAAAGCAGACCTCAAATCGCTAACGATCACCAACGAGGTGACCAACGACCGGTATAAGTGGAGAGGCGGTGCTCAATAGTACATGTCCCACACTTGAAAGCGAACGTATGATTATGAAGATGACTGCAAATGTTTCCTTATTTCTGCATAGAAAGTATACATCATCTTCAACAAACGCTATATTGTCTTTAGCTTTCAACAATACCATTTCGCAATAAAACATGAAATAAGAACAAACTGATTCTCTAATATTTAATATTATATTGGCATCTGCTTCGCTGCTTATCTCCGACTGCTGGGTCTGCATTCTTGTCTCGTCTGTTATGCTTGCACTTCATTGCTTTTCACAGGAACAATCAACAACTACTCTTTCTAACTCTTAAAACCTTGCTCTAGCTTCAAATGTTCACTCTCGGGGGTGTCTTTCCTACGGACTGCATTCTTCACTCTTTTCGAAACATCTTTCCAGTTTCTTCACATCGGTCAAATCTTCAATCTTCAATCTGCACAATTTCCACTTCTTTTCACATCTAGGTCTTTCTATTCTATACATCAGTTAGTCTTAGTTTCAAGTTCTTATATTGTAAAATAATATCTTTCAACATGGGAGACAATATAGCACTTGTTGCTGAAGATAGATTTTTATCATCTATATTATTCTCACTCTCCAGCTACCAGTTAACATATCCATGCATAATATTTGCATGTGTGTATATTTGAGAAAAGGATAATGATAAAAAGATATATACATGGATTAGGAGAGTCACTTGGTGGTAGAACAATATGGTAGATGAGGCAATTAAGGCTAAGAGACAGGCATGGAAAGAATGGAAAAACAGGGCACATTACATAGAGACCAGGAGCGAAGCTAGGCGACAAGTATACTTAGCTAGAAGGGAGGTAGAGGATAGGAATTTCAAGCATCTTTTGCAACACGAGGAACAGAAACAGGTGTTCGAGATTACGAGGCAGTGTGTCAGAGAGAATTGTGATGTCATTGGACAAAAGTGTATCCAGAATGATAAAGGTCAGATTGCACTCACAATTTCTGAGGAGATGCATGGAAGAGCCAGTATGAAAGATTACTAAATGGGGAGAATGCATGGGAAAAAGATACCATACCCAAAGTGAACCCTATAGAGGGGCTAGCAGAACAAGTCAGCAGCAATATAGTATGGCAATCAAAGATATGAAGACGGGGAAGGCAACCGGTCCATCGGGTATAGTTGCCGAGATGCTCAAGGCATCTGGGTCAGTAGATCAGACCATAACCACAAGTAATGTTAACTAGATAATACTAAACGATTCGTGCAGCAGCATCATGGTCAACTGATACAAAGGTAAAGGTGATGCACTAGATAGAGGAAACTAGAGAGGTATAAAGCTGATGGACCAGATCATGAAAGTAACGTAAAGAGTTATAGCACAGTTGATTAGTACCTAGCTAAAAGTAAGCCACTCTACCTGGCATTTGTCGAAATGGAAAAAGCCTTCGACAGAGTCCACCATGCTATAATACGGTCGGCTCTTGGAAAATTAAAAGTAGATGAATGGCTTATGAGGGCTGTACAAGCCATGTATAAAGAAACAATCAGCAAAGTTAGTGTTATCAATGATTAGAGCGAGGAATTTAGCATGCAGGTCCGTGTACACCAGGGCTGTTCTTAGCCCTCTCCTTTTTATCATAGTCCTGCAGGCAATAACAGGAATTTAAAACCGGATATCAGCTTATAGTTCTACCAAGGGAGACAGTGATGTGAATGCAGAGGAATTTCATGAGATCTGTAGAGCTGTCAACACCACACAAGCTCAAAACATCATTCTTCTGAGGGACTTCTATGCACATCTGAGTAAGGAGAGCAGTGAAGATCCGCGCTGGTAATTCCCTAACACCAACCGAAATGGAAGACTACCGACAGACGCCATGCTGGATGCAAACTTGATGGCAACCAACCTAACGTTAAGGAAGAATCCAGAAAAGATGTGGACCAAGACCTAGATTGATTTCTTTCTGGTGAGGAAAAAGCAGCGCAATAGTGTTCTCAACACAGAACCATACAACTATTTCAGTACACTGGGACAGTGGACACATGCTTGTTATGAGTGAGGTCCGAGTGAGCTTAAGAAAGAGCAAGGCTACACCAACAGTATAATCTATGACTGGGGAACTTTCAATGAACATAAGCTACAGAAGAGGTTCACAGGAGAAGTGAGCAACAGGTTCAGTGCTCTTTGTAGAGAGTTTGACAAAGAGGTACGGCTACTTGAACAATGCAGTAGCAGAAGCAAGTGAGACACTGATGCTGAGGAGAAAGAAGAAGAAGCATGTCAGTTCTGCAGACCCAAAGGTGTGTGCAGCCTGCCAAGGACCAATTCTGTGCTGATCCTATGGAGAGGATGGACACAGTGGAGGTGATGAGGGAAGCACTCTGTACCGCTTACACTGACGCCAGAGAGGAGGCACTAAAAGTGTTAAGAGAACGGTTGACAGTTGGATGATCAACGAGATCACATGGAGGAAAGGTCAGATCAAGGAAACAGATCCAGAGGATAGGAAAAAGGAAGTGGCTGGACCATTTTAGAACACAACTATGAGATGCCCTCCACAGCCAAGAACACTGGGCAGATCAGGTGGCTGTTACAAAAACTGAATATTGAGACAGGACCCTTTGCCAGAGAGCTTCAGAGAGCAAAAAAAGAAGATAAAGGAGGGCAAGGCCCATGGAGAAAATCGAGTGGCATCAGGTCATGTAGAGTTGTGATTTTCATAGCTTGCAGTTCTGTAAAAAGGGACTGGAGAAACGAGTTTCCCTGAACCAGTGGACGATCAGTAACTTCGTGCCACTGCCAAAGAAGGCAGATCTCTTTAACAGCAACAACTACAGGGAGACCTCACTTGTGGCAAAGAACCTCAACAGGATGATTCTTAAGAGAATCCAGCCCTACATGGACAAAAAGCTCAAACAACCAGAACAGCTTCAGAGATAAAGATCAACCAACGGTCACATCCTGATGCTGAGGAAGATATTTGAGGGAGCTAAAGCAAATTGCCTATAATTCTGACTATCGTCACTGCCTGATCAAGATTTTTGTGGAATACAAAAGTATCACTGCTCTACACGAACACTAAAGCCAAAGTCATTACACCCGATGGTTCTTCGAATTATTGGTTGGAGTGCTCCAAGGAGCTACACCCATTCTTCAGTGGCTAAATACAGTCAAAGAAAAATATAATTGCTTTTCTTTCTCAGAGAGTTAAGTCAGCGAAGGTAACACACCACTAACAAAATCCCCTCTCCTACTAAAATGGTCAATGACCAATCCAGCAGATAAACAATTATATTAAGAAAAAAAATTTCTTTTTAAACAAAGGCCAATTACATATTTACTGTTGAAGGCCTGTTTGCGGGCTTATGTAGAGTAATATAGATATAAATACATCAACGACAAACACTATATTGTTTCGCACTTTAAAGGATTCGCTTTTGCAATAAAACGGAATCGACATTATCCGATTCCCTAATATTTCATATTATATTGGCATCTGCTTGGCAGCGAACTCCAACTGCTGGGCCTGCATTCTTCTCTCTTGTCCGTTATGCTTGTACTTCATTGATTTTCACTGCTACAATCAGCAACTACTCTTTCTATGTTTATTCTCGGGGATGTCTTTTCTACCCACTGCATTCTTCACTACATCATGCCAACTTTCTACAGCTGCTTCACATCGGTCACATCTACGATCTTAATTCTGAACAATTACCATAAATATATATTTTGTCTGCATCAATCAGTTTGTCTTCGTTTCCTATTCTTATATTGCAAAAGCGTATAAAAAAAAAAATATAGCGTTTCCTCAAGATAACCGTAACTATATTACTTTCACTCTCCAGCTTCCTGGTAACATAACCATATATTAAGTTTTAATGCATGTGCCTACTTGTATACCGTAATTTCTGTCTATATTTATGAGGAAAAAGGTTAGATATTGACAAGATGATATAAATATATATAGCTATTCAGTTTTATATATACCCCCCCCCCCCCCCACACACACACACACAACCACAAACTAAAACTAAACCCAAATAATTCATCTAGAAATTAATGAACCCCGTCGTATCTGCTTCGAAATGATATTCAAACAAATAGAAACTAAAACTTACTATATCACTAACGTGCTGCATTAAATAGACATGAAAAAACACCCGTCTCAATTTTACGATGAAAACCGATATAATAAATTAAGCCTAAGCTTAATTAGTAAAGTAGTCTTCAGCAGAAACAGACAAGGCATAAATTCAATGACAGTTTTATCAAACAACAAAATTTCTGGCTAAAACGGAAAATAAAATATTTTTATTAAAATATACTACAGTAATTTCCCTTTGCTAATTAGAATGTTGCATAAACAGATTTCTACGGTGATATAAACACAAACCCGATACACACCAACATATATTATTATATTGTATTTATATATTATATATATATACATGTGTATATAGTAGACATTTATTACAAATACACACATAATACAGACACATAATACACACATAATACACACATATAATACACAGATAATACACACATAATACACAGATAATACACACATAATACACACATAATACACACATATAATACAGATAATACGCACAGATAATACACACATATACACACATATAATACACAGATAATACACACATAATACACAGATAATACACATATAATACACACATAATACACACAGATAATACAGATAATACACACATATAATACAGATAATACGCACAGATAATACACACATATAATACACACATATACACACATATAATACACAGATAATACACACATAATACACAGATAATACACACATATAATACACACATATAATACAGATAATACACACATATAATACAGATAATACGCACAGATAATACACATATAATACACACATATACACACATATAATACACAGATAATACACACATAATACACAGATAATACACACATATAATACACACATATAATACAGATAATACACACATATAATACAGATAATACGCACAGATAATACACACATATAATACACACATATAATACACAGATAATACACACATAATACACAGATAATACACAGATAATACACACATAATACACACATAATACACACATATAATACAGATAATACGCACAGATAATACGCACAGATAATACGCACAGATAATACACACATATACACACATATAATACACACATAATACACAGATAATACACACATAATACACACATAATACACACATATAATACAGATAATACGCACAGATAATACACACATATACACACATATAATACACAGATAATACACACATAATACACACATAATACACACATATAATACAGATAATACACACATATAATACAGATAATACGCACAGATAATACACACATATACACACATATAATACACACATAATACACACATAATACACACATATAATACAGATAATACGCACAGATAATACGCACAGATAATACACACAGATAATACACACATATACACACATATAATACACAGATAATACACACATAATACACAGATAATAGACACATATACACACATATAATACAGATAATACACACATATAATACAGATAATACGCACAGATAATACACACATATAATACACACATATACACACATATAATACACAGATAATACACACATAATACACAGATAATACACACATATAATACACACATAATACACACATATAATACAGATATTACACATATAATACAGATAATACGCACAGATAATACACACATATAATACACATATACACACATATACACAGATAATACACACATAATACACAGATAATACACACATAATACACATATAATACAGATAATACGCACAGATAATACGCACAGATAATACACAGATAATACACACATATACACACATATAATACACAGATAATACACACATAATACACAGATAATACACACATATAATACACACATAATACACACATATAATACAGATAATACACACATATAATACAGATAATACGCACAGATAATACACACATATACACACATATAATACACAGATAATACACACATAATACACAGATAATACACACATATAATACACACATAATACACACATATAATACAGATAATACACACATATAATACAGATAATACGCACAGATAATACACACATATAATACACACATATACACACATATAATACACAGATAATACACACATAATACACAGATAATACACACATATAATACACACATATAATACAGATAATACACACATATAATACAGATAATACGCACAGATAATACACACATATACACACATATAATACACAGATAATACACACATAATACACAGATAATACACACATATAATACACACATATAATACAGATAATACACATATAATACAGATAATACGCACAGATAATACACACATATACACACATAATACACAGATAATACACACATAATACACAGATAATACACACATATAATACACACATAATACACACATATAATACAGATAATACACACATATAATACAGATAATACGCACAGATAATACACACATATAATACACAGATAATACACACATAATACACAGATAATACACACATATAATACACACATATAATACAGATAATACACACATATAATACAGATAATACGCACAGATAATACACACATATAATACACACATATACACACATAATACACAGATAATACACACATAATACACAGATAATACACACATAATACACAGATAATACACACATATAATACACACATATAATACAGATAATACGCACAGATAATACACACATATACACACATATAATACACAGATAATACACACATAATACACAGATAATACACACATAATACACACATAATACACACATATAATACAGATAATACGCACAGATAATACGCACAGATAATACACAGATAATACACACATATACACACATATAATACACAGATAATACACACATAATACACAGATATAATACACACATATAATACACACATATAATAATACAGATAATACACACATATAATACAGATAATACGCACAGATAATACACACATATAATACACACATATACACACATATAATACACATATAATACACAGATAATACACACATAATACACAGATAATACACACATATAATACACACATATAATACAGATAATACACACATATAATACAGATAATACGCACAGATAATACACACATATAATACACACATATACACACATAATACACAGATAATACACACATAATACACAGATAATACACACATATAATACACACATATAATACAGATAATACGCACAGATAATACACACATATACACACATATAATACACAGATAATACACACATAATACACAGATAATACACACATAATACACACATAATACACACATATAATACAGATAATACGCACAGATAATACACAGATAATACACACATATACACACATATAATACACAGATAATACACACATAATACACAGATATAATACACACATATAATACACACATATAATAATACAGATAATACACACATATAATACAGATAATACGCACAGATAATACACACATATAATACACACATATACACACATATAATACACAGATAATACACACATAATACACAGATAATACACACATATAATACACACATAATACACACATATAATACAGATAATACACACATATAATACAGATAATACACACATATACACACAGATAATACACACATAATACACAGATAATACACACATAATACACATATAATACAGATAATACGCACAGATAATACGCACAGATAATACACACAGATAATACACACATATACACACATATAATACACAGATAATACACAGATAATACACACATAATACACACATATAATACAGATAATACGCACAGATAATACACACAGATAATACACACATATACACACATATAATACACAGATAATACACACATAATACACACATAATACACAGATAATACACACATATAATACACACATAATACACACATATAATACACACAATTGTTTCTACTTTTGGCACAAGGCCAGCAATTATCCCAGTGCATTACTGGTCCTTTATTTTATCAACCCCGTAAGGATGAAAGGCAAAGTTAACCTCGGCGGGATTTGAACCCAGAATAGCAAGGGCCGTAACTCTATGCGTCAAAGCATGGCGTCCGACCCTCTACCGATACTGCCAATCCACCAACACACATAATACACACATATACACATATAATACACACATATAATACAGATAATACACAAATACACACAGATAATACGCACAAATACAGACACCTAATACAGACACATAATACACACAGAATACATACACACATAATATACACACACACATAATATATAGTAATAATAATAAATTTGAAAACTAAAATTAAAAAAGGGCTCGATATGGATAAATATATATCAAATATATAAGAACCGTACAGCAAATATATATTAAAATAACAGATTAAAGTTTAAGCAAAGAATCGCTGCTTTCAACCTTAACGGGATCTTAAATGAATTTCAGAAGATCCCGTTAAGGGTGAAAGCAGCGATTCTTTGCTTAAACTTTAATCGGTTATTTTAATATATATATATAAATAAATAAATATATATATATATAAATATAAATATAAAAATTTCAGGTTATCATTTAATATAAACTGTTATAGATAAAATGAGATTTCTTAATTCAATTCCCTAATGCATATACCAGCTGACTACTAGCATTGGAAGTTATTCAGTAGCAGTCGAAATCTCCCCCTTCCTTAATCGACACTTTATAATTAATACTACTACACCAAATAACCAGCCCTGTCCATTGTTCAATTGGTCAAGTATAGATTAAAATAGGCACTCCCAAAAATTCTTATTTAGATAAAATAAACCATTTACTCATGTATTCTCATTAAAAACCATTTATATACTTGTTTAGCAGTAAATTGAATTACCATCTGTCATATACTTCTCTTCCTCTATTACAACTAATATAAATACTTCAATTTTTCTGATTTTTTCAAATTTATCCAAAATCTCTGAAGTGACAACT